>JAGDQP010006943.1:34926-69720 GCA_022664845.1 Lepisma saccharinum | reverse complement strand
GTTGTGAATGGCTGGAATTAACGAGGATTTGTGCAGTAATGAAGAGTTTAAATTAGGTAAACATGCACACTGAACAATCTCCGTTTCCCCTACCTCCTTCCCCACGACCTCTGCTCCTCATCCCCTCTATACATGTTCATTCATTGACATAAATCCCTTTTCCACCTCTCGCAAAACAAAAAGAAACACGAGTACTATGAACATATTATCAGGCTATTTATTCCGACATCCACTTTGAAAAAAAGAGTGAAAAGAAAAACCTTCAATTAATGGTGGAAAATAAATCCATTCACACGGTATATAACGATGCTAAACCTCAACGCATTGTAAAGTTATACAAGATATCTTACTTAGAATGATCACACATTTAAATGTAACACTTCGATATTGTGATTGTTCATCGTAAATGTTTATAAAGTGTAATTGTTTACGATTTTATTTGCCCTTTCGTACAAGGGGCTTACGAATGTTATTTTATTACTGCGTAATTAGACATTCAATACGCTCAATGATATAATATAATCGGTGTTCTGACAGCACATTTAATACAGTGAATTCTAGGACTTGCATTCTCTAAATTCGAAGCATTTAGAGTTTAGTCATATCACTTAATTTAAAATATAAAACTCCTATTTTTTTAATTTTTTTTTATGTAATTCTTTCCCTATTTCTGTCAAAATCTGTTTTAAGAATACTAACTTCATTTTGAATTAGATTCCTGCAATTTAAATGTTACACTTTTTTCAGTTAGTGGTTCTGGTATAATAAGTTTCATTCCAAAATAATAAATAAATAAATGCCACTCTAATGTTGGTCAGTATGTCTGAATATTGTATTAATGATTCTTGAAAGTCCCAAAATAAACACACAAATTAATGAATAACGAAATTCAGATTTTTATTTCACATAGAGAATAAGGGGGTGATCAACACTAAAATTTGAGTCTACATTAAAAAAATACTCAAAATGAAATATCTTTTTAAAATCAAATTTGCTTGATTTCTTCCACACATACACGTCTGCTTCGTGAGAACAAAGCAAAAAACTAATTACGACTTCCATTTCGTCACTTTTTGTACGAGATTAAGATCCACTTTTTCAGACACTACAATATCCTGTTTTTAAGTTGTTGCTCGTTCGTTGCTTTCCACCCCATCGCATATACCAACCCTTTCAGAATAGACCAACAATTCTCGAGTGGGCTAAGTTCTGGGACAGTCACAAGGAGGGTTATCGTCCCTGAGCAAGAAACAAATGTTCTCACTTCTCATCCGAAACATACGCAACTGCCGATCATTCATAATGGGAGGAAGCAAGATCTGGCCAGAACACATTGGCGTTCCTAGTGAAAGGAAGTGCGCAGTCTCTTCTAATACACCCTTGCAGATACACTTTCTGGTCTATTGCCATTCCTGAAGGACAGAAGAAATGTCGGGAAAGTGCTGCGCTGCAGGTGATATGGGCTCAGGGATGGAACGTAGAGTATACGGCGCATACCCACCTAAAATTTATGAAATACGCAGATATGCGAAAGGTTTCGTTACAATAAGCAAAGCGTATACCCACCTAAAAATTTAGGATTACATCCCGGGATACACAAACCAAATGAGGTACTTCTCAAATTTCTTTTTCCGTTTCGTTTATCCACCCAGAATTGTATTAATATATGTTGTGTAGGAATTTTATTAGAATTTTTGTCTGTATGCTACAGTCTGAAATAACTTTTATTGTCGCAAACCAAAGCTATTCAACGGAATTTCTCCATCATGTATTTCGGACGAATTTGCTGCTGCTGTTTCTCTGTTCTTTCAGGAAACTCAGTTTTCTTCCTGTACTTTATCCGGCACTTACACTTAAGGTTTTTGATGAATTAAGATTGACTACAGTCAAACTGGATTTGCATTCTGGTTGACATTCTCGATTTCTTGTTTATCTGTTCCAGGATTCTATTTGGTGTAATTTCTAGAGGCAGGGAAGAATTTCTTAGACTAACAGAAAACCGCATCTTAGGCATTTTTATGTTCCAGGCTCGGGGGACATTTCGGAAAACAGAACCTGGGATGAAATTTGCAGAGAGGGGGAAATCCCAGCCATTGGCCTCTACAAACCGAATACTGATCTGTTCTATCCAACGTGGATTTTTTGTTTCGGTCAGCTTGGTTGCTTTTCTGCCTGAAACCATTTTCCGATTAACTGAAATACCATTTTTCCAAAGCCTTGTTTGTGTACCCATAGGCCTATACGTTAGCTTTTGGAACATCTTCTTTTAAAAATATTTACTACAAACTGTTTCCCTTGGTAGGCATACAGCTGTGGACAAAAGTATTGTCACAACTCGCATGTCTTTAAAGAATATTTCCTCCCGTGTGTGACGTCTAATAACAATTAAAATTAGAATTAATAGTTCTCATTGTGTTAAAAAATATCACTCTCCGAGATAAAACGAGGAGACTATACAACTTGAAAAATTTTGCTCTAAGAATTTGTTTGTCGACGAAATTATATTTTTACAAATATAGCCCTCATTTTTATCTACACATCATGACAATTTTTTTCCCAAACGTGCGTCATGTGATTGTGCAATGTGCAGCATATGTCTATAAGTCAACAGATTCACACTGCAGAGACATGACATGAATCCATTCACATGTAAAAATAAAACAATCCATTAAAGCATGCTTGCATAAAATGTAGGATAAAAAAAAACAGTCTCAAATTTTTGTGATCACCCCTTATTATTTACATTTTGAACTACACCATTATCACTCGGATGATGGATCACTTGTATGCACATTATTTGACAAAGATTAAAAGAAGCTCTATTTTGAGGAAGAAGCCGACCAAGTGTCCGAATTCCGACCCCTACGAAAGTTGTTTCTGACATCGTGATAAGATAAGCTTTCCTCGCTTCCCACCAACCAAAATAAGGTTCAATCTCTGACCGGAATATTCGGTTAATTTTTTGGGAGGATGTTGTTCTGCTCCATTGTAATCACTTCACGGCCCTTGTGCTCTTATTTTTTTAAAATATATTTCCTCATTGTGGCTTCAGATTCGACATGTTATACGTTAGCTGAAGTAGGTTTGGTTAGGTTAAATTACATGAATGAAGTATGAACAATTTAAGAGTACAAGGTCCACGAACTGACTTCAGTGGAGCAGCTCAAGTTTTCTACTTACAGCACCGGAAAAATAGCACAATGTAGCAGTAAATTCCAATACGGCTACTAAAGAAATACATATCAATTTAACAAAACGTAGCGAGCCTAGGACAACGAAATAAAGTTATTTATTTATATAATATTATGCAAAATCATTCCCGTGAATCTAGACCAGTGATTCTCAAACTGTGGTCCGTGGCAGAGTTCTGAGTGGTCCGTTAAATTTTCTGTAAAAACTCTGTACTTTTAACATGCTGTAATGAAACTCTAAAAGATAGCAGCTATCATGTAAACGTCAAGATCAAGATAAGCAACAATTTTTCTTGCAACAAATTCTTATAGATACTGTAAAATTTGATTTCGTTGGTAGGACGTTAATATGACGTATTTTAAACTATTATATTGAGCTATGCCCTAAATTATCTTTCCAAGTTAATTGCAAAAAATTGTGCTTAAAAGTGAATAGAAAAGTTAACTACGTGTGTCATGTTCTTTATTTGCATGTTGAAAACAGACTGAATTTTAAAATAGATTTCAACGAACATTTGATTTCGTTAATAGGGTGTGTTTTGTGAATAGCTCTAGTAACATGGGGTAAACTGACAAGCAAACACCCAGATGTCAAAAATATAGATCGTAACCAAACTTTATATATCGATAGAATATCTAGCAAAACATATTTTTGTTTCTATTACCTGCCATCCAATAGGAATAATGTGTAAATCCTAATTAATAAGTGAGGTCTGACGTACGAAAAGTAGTAGAAGCATTGCTGTAAGCACTCTTTAGTAGACCCCCTCGTAAAGATAAAGATAAAAATGAATTGTATGGGCGGTAACATAGTAAGTGGATGCCGTACGAAAAGTTTGCAGCATGAGTCCTAGTCGTGAATTGTTGGGGGTCTACTTTTTCTGTAGTACATGTGTACGTTTAACAATATGCTCCAGACTTCCTCAGACCCACCGAACAAATGATACCTTTACTAGAGGTTTTTCTGAACGCCTCGTTCTTCATTTCTTCACCATGGCTATAACAGACGCGACGGATTGTAATTCTGAGTTGTGTAAAGACCAGAAATGTAAATGTCAAGGTGAAACTTGTTGATTCAAACCGGAATATCGTCCATCATTTAAAGTTAAATAAATGTGGAAGAAGTTTACTGATTATTAAAACTGCACTCGAAACTAAAATTGGAAAATAAATAAATATTGTTAATTTATTAACGATATTTGTACAACGCTTGAAGAGCCTTTGACAGTGATTCGTCTTGCTGGAGTATGAGTCAGAGGGAAGGAAGATCGAGCTGAAAAGGTGGCATTCTAGTACAATATAATATATTGTCCAATGTAGTTCAAAATTAAAAATTGATAGCTTTATTACAAGCTCATTTAAAATCTGATGAAAAGAGGGTATTAGGAAAAATACCACTGACTTCAGCTAACGAAAGTGAAACAAAATTGCCTTCTCGTGTCCAGAGGAGATTCGTTAACATTCGATTAGAGAGAACTTCATGGCCACAGGACAGTTTATGCGTGTCAGGGAGAGTGATTTATCTCAAGAAAAAAGACGATGAAAGAGACGAGGAAAAAAAAAAAGAGAAGAAAAACTGTTGAAGAAGAGGAAACGCGAGCTGTCAGTTTCATCTGTAAATATCTCACCATACTCTCAGCTCAGCACACAAGAGGTTGAGTTGGTTCCTCCTGCGAAGAATTTAGGTCAAGGTGTAAATGTAGTTAGATGACCGTTCATTCGTGCTGCAATATCGGTGCCTCCTGTCACTTGTTTCTCACAACAGAGAACATTTCACTCTCCTTTTTTGTCATCTTTTATCTCACACATGCAGTACATATACATTAATAAGGGGAGAAGTAGGGAGAAACATGTACTGAACTCAAGGTTCACTTTTCTTTTAACTGGCATGCTTTTTAACGAAACGAACTAGGTTCCTCCCCATGTACGAACATCCATTACTATTCAAAAATGGAGCAACTGATTTTCCCAAACTAGTCAGTAAAACAAATTAGTTTGAAGTGTTAGATTCAATAAAGAAACTCGTAAGGTTGTACCATTCACTTCTTTACTTACAAAGTATGTCAATATTTTCTTCTTCAAACTGTTAAAATCTACATAGTGCATCTATTAGAATCTATCTTTTATGTTCCTAATAAACACATAATAGCTTTTGTTGTTCACTTCCTCCTTCAAAATCAGTACTCTTACCCTTCAATCTCTCAATTCGTATTACTGTATAAACATATTATTGTGCTTAATATTTGTATAAAAATATGTGCTGAGTTTGTTAAAATTGGATGCTTCTGTAATTTTCACATATCTTGGCATTTCTCCATCCCCGCGAGACTTCTATTCCCATGAAAATTGCTTGGTTGTTGCCCCGTCTCATAAATTTTGCTGCATTTCATTATTAATTTTCACTCCTAGTTTTCACATATATAAATTCGATCGCTATAATACAATTTTATCATCTCTTAACTTAATTTTTTTCTGAATTCACCGAAATGTATTTCAAACTCCTTACTGTCTTTATTTATTACCTATAAGTTTCGCATTACATAAGGTAAATGGACGTTTTGTTAGTCCATACAGATTCACGAGCTATTATTTAGTTTTCTTAACATTCTTCCATTTTGTTATCTTTTTTATTTTCTCCCACATTTTGTTCGTAACATATTTTTTTCTAATGTTTCTTTTCACAATATCTATCACCCCCTCTGCTGTACCAACCAAGAAATACCTTATAGCACAGATAATCTGTGCATATAGATCCCTTCATTGCTTACTAGTACCTCTACTGTATTCCTTGCAAATATGAAACGGTTTCTTCAAAACTCTGCACACATTTATTTTTCAACTTCTTGTTTTCCGTCGCTACTTTTTCCGTTTCTGTATATGTTCTACTTACATTTTTTAAATTTTATATCTAGCTTTAATAGTATCAAATTAATGACACTCTAGGTTCAGTTAGTGATTCTTGTTCCACGGTGTCGCTCCAAAGAATTCTGAAACGTTTTGTGAATTAGTACATCCAATATAAAACTTTTCTTGTCCGCGTGTACTACTTTTTCTTGGTTTCAAAGTCATCCAATTTCAATCCCTTTGGATGCACTAAATTATTCACGACTATTATGCACGCGCTCTTTTGTCCATAGTAAATAATATTAAGTAATTGAACTCAATATTTTCTTCCTCATATTTTGATGTAACATTGAATGTATATCTGAGTTATAATCAGTTTCTTCCTTTCAGTTTCATCGTCACTTCTAGTTTTATGATTACCAAGCTCCTACTGTATTTCTTTCCTTCAAAATTAGAATTCTAGAACTGTTACATGGTAAGAGTTGATGGTAGGGAAGGAATTTGGCGGCATTGAAGAAACCAACATAGCACCCGATTAAAAAAAACTATTGTATACTCCGTTTCGGATTTGATCGTTGTTTCTAACACCAAGGCGGTTCATCTTTTTTATGGGGGGGGGGTTAACGTCGGAGCTTTCAACTGTGTTCTCACGTTTCACTACGCACTGATCCTCAATCTCTTTCATCTAACAGCTAGAACTTATTGAGACCTTCAAAAAAATATGGAATTGTATCAATAGATACGCAGTGTACAAATTAGCAAGGAGGATTCCCGGGATTTCCACCACTCCTCCTGGCAAATAAGTTTTCCACCCTGACAAATATATTTTTCGTCCCTGCCAGGGATAAATTTTTCCCTCCTAGATGTTTCGATCAAGATTAGATAGAAAATCGGAACATTTTTATTTGGCAGAAGTTGAAACTATTTTCATGAAAGTGACTCGTATGAACTTTTACTAGCAGCTAAGAAGCCTATTTGGAAGCCATTTCCTTTGTGATATTTATGAAGTAGCTTAACGTGAATGTTTTAGTATGATTGGTTTGATTTAGTAACCCCCTAATGGGGACTGTATGTCTTCCTTCCTTCCTCTCGCTCGCTCTCTCTGTGGATATAATACATTCATGAACAGATAGGGTATTTCTACATCATATTTTTTATATCTGGGAGTGTTATCAGGTCAAGATGTTAGTGTTACTATAAAATACAAAAACCTCGATTCTACATGCTGATTCATCATTTTCTTATTCCAAAAACAGGATTGTACAAGCATTGTTATACAAAATGCTGAACTACATAGATACGATATGGTTCCATAACTGTTAACCGATTCAACGAGTTCATAATGCCTTTCATTTTGCCTGGAATAGTTCTCAGATTAACATAGTATTAACATAAGTATTTTAGATTTGCACCGTCTTGGAAACAGGTAATAAACGAAGTATAGTTACCCTGACTGTGTTGGAAGCTACAAGATGGAAACAGTAGCTTGACTAGTGATTCTGCAACTAACAATATTAGCCATTAGGATACTGCTGTTAGCAAGAACCTCGGAATAAAAGACCGGACAAAAAATTGAGGAGGAAAGAATATACAGTATGCAAGTGTTACGTTTGGTACGTTCTAGAATATTAATCGTAGAATTTTGTAAGTATGCAATACTCCTTCAACATAAAGACACGAGTAATTACAATAAATCGAAAGTAAGCCATAACGAATGCTTGTCATTAAGGACCTTAATAAAACTGTACCAAGCAATCTTTTAGTGAGGGAAATGAGCAACGAGAAGCAATATACAGGGTGCCCATATAATCTCACTAGTTAATAAAAATATATTGTTTCACATGTGTTGATGGATGAGCACACTGAATTGCACTTTTCAAACATCTAAATTAACAACTATCGTAAATATTTTCTCTTGTTTTGTGTTTCTAAAAATACCTAAACGGCAGTTAAATTTACGGTATATAATTCCACGTTTCGTTTCTTTTCTTTGGAGCTTGATGGAATTTACATATGAACAAAGGAATATCAAAACCACATGAAAATACAATAGCTTATGAATTGCTTATTCGTATGCAAACTGCATATCATATGTCCAGGCCTGAGATTGTATTTCTTTTCTTGCCCTGGCCCTGGCATACAGTGTTTGCCCTGGTCCAATTGGGAAAAATATAGCCACAATAGGTCCTCCAGGCTCAACAAGAACCCGAGAAGTTCTGGCAATTTATTACCCGAGCCCGTGCGGACCTCTAATATACAAGTCTAGCGTTCTTATTAAGTTGATTAATGATCAAAAAAACTTATTCATCAAAGCTATTATTATTATTTACATTTATAAAAGATTGAAAAGTGACAAGAAAAAATAATGCTTCATTTCTCTTCGTTCAAGTAAAATAGTTGAATTCGTTTATGGACTTCAGGTATCTAAGGCTCAGGCCGGGATAGGGGAGGCGGAATGATGCGCAAAGGCAACGGCCCTAGCCTTACAGAAGGTACCATCCCGGAATTCGCCTGTCGAGACTGAGGAAAGCCCCAGTCAGAATGGCTGGTCGGAGCAGGATTCGTGCCCACGCTCGACCTACCCAGTGCCGCTTGGCTGGCAGACACGCAACCCGTATTTTTTTTTTATTTTTGTACTGTGGCAGTTACTCATATGTTTGTTAATGTTAGGATAAGGGATGCAATTATTTTTCATTATTTTTTCTTACTTCTTGATTAAATTCAATATGTTTTACCGATTTTATGAAGAAATTGTAAATTCATTTCGATCTGACGTGGGCCTGGGCTCAAAAGCTTATGTCATGGCCCGGCCAGGCTGGGCCAGGCCTCAATGTCACCCCTGCATATGTCAAACTGTTTTCTATGCAGTAAAATTTTATAGTATCAACTAAACTATATAGACACTATATGTGTAAATTACATTAAGGTTGGAAATTTAAAAAAAAAAACACCGTTTAACAATTGCATACACAAATACACCCAATGTACTCACACCTTGGTGTTAGGCTACGAAATAAAATTTCAATCGATTTTTGCTATTCTTCACCTTTCCGTGGATGAGTTTCAATTATACTCTAACAACGGAAATGCTTCACTGGATTTTCTAGTAATGCATTGGTTAATTTCACTTTTTGAACATGAATCAGTGAAATGGATTCGATAAACTTTATCGAATATTTTTGTGTGTATTGGAGAGTAGTGAAAAAAAAGACATATCTTTAATTCTTCTTTCTGCCCTATTCTATACTAATGGCATATTTCTTATGAAACTTCTGACATTCAGTATCGCATTATCAATTTCTGGTTTCTTTAACTGTTTTGCGTTTTGTTCTCTACCTCTCCCCCTTTGTTTTTATCTCAAAGTATCTCTGAGCTTTAAAATAATCCGTTTTTCTGTCATTCCGCTGCGACCTCAGTCAAAATGATTGTTTTTCTTGTTACAATAACAACCCCCAACCCCCCAAAAAGAAATAAAGGGTGAGGAGAGACAAACTACAATTAAAAGTTGTTTTCTAAAAAAAAAAAACGAAAAGAAAAATGTAAAGGACGCCTGAGGGGCTCAAGCCCCTCGAGCTATTATTGATCCACTAACATGCACATAAAGTTTACAAGCACACACACACACATATATATATACGTATGCATACACAGGCATTGCACAGCCAACACATGAGTACTCTTTCCCCAGATGTTTATCGGTCATATAGGGGAGGAAACACAGTTCGTGTACAGAGCAAAGAGAGGGGGGAGGGAGTGGAAAGGGGGAAATCACCGATCGGGTGGTTTCGTCGCAGGGTGCATAGAGGGGCTTTAAAGTGGCACGAAACAGGGAACGAACTGGACAATGTTCAATTCGAGGCGTTTCACCAATAATACTCGTGCAACACTCAACGTATACTCTCACAGGAGCAATCAGAAAAGGTTCCAAGCTGTAATCCACTTTACATTTTACTGACAAAAAGCTTCTTTCTATTTTCAAAATATGCATACATAAATATATAACTTAACTTCACTTAATGCGAATAATAACTGCCGGAAATAACACTTCGAATAGAAGTTGAAAGTAATATTTACTTTCCTGGTGTTTTTTAAAACATATTATATGTTTGTCATCTTTGGCTCAGGTAAGGATGGGGTAAAAAGGGAATAGGGAAAGTATCGGCCACTGCTTTACTTAAGGTAGGGCTACCATCCCGGTATTTGTCTGGTGAAACTGAGGAGAAACCTCAGTCAGGGTGGTCGGCCACGGAGTTCGAACCCGCGTACCTATCCGAAGTCCTCGCGTTTCCGTCTGAACTATGAGGGCAGGTTTTACTTTCCTGGTGCTTTATCACACACACACACACACAAAAAAAAAAACAGATAAAAAGGACATTGGGTCGCTTTTACACTTTTCGATATTTCTTAATAGTTGCGCCGCGACATCAAGGGCTGTAGAAATTCACCTACTTCCTTAAAGTAATATTGTGTACATTTTTTCTCAACCATCGAATACGTAGGTCGACTTTGTAATCCTAAGGTCTCGATTTCCGCTGAATTAGCATAGTGTATCCAGATAGATAATCATATCCAGATCCAAAACTAAGTCAACCAACGGAAAGAAGATCAAGGAATTGACATGATTTTTAAAGACCTCAGAATGTTAAGTGGAACTAAGATTTGAGAATGAGATGAATGTTTCAAATCTTCCACTGGGAAATTTTGTACACTTTTTCTTTTTTCCTCAGGTGTGTTTTCACATTACCACATTTATTTATCTCTATGGATAGAGTACTCAGTCGGATCAATACCTGTGATTGAAAGGGCTTTTTCTATTCCTTCCTCCTTGTTTGGGGCTGAGGGTATTTCGTTTTCGGAATCTCTCCCTCTCTCTCTCTCTTCTCTCTCCCAGATTTTAAGCAACATGGACAGAAAGATCGCCATTGCTGATGTAGTGGACAGAAGGAAAATTATCTCTGGGAAGAGGAAATGTTTGTGAGGTAGATCAGACCGGACTTACCAGACAGGAGAATTCTCTTCCTTGTATTCGTGTAGGTGGAGTCGGCTGGCAGGGGCCTGATAAAACTTTTCTCAGCTGAAGACTGAAAGGAGAGAACCATGTCGTGCGGTTGTTGAGAGAAAAGATGGACTCGTACAGGGAGGATTCAACGAGCCCCCTCCCTCCGTGCGCTGTGGACTGGAAGAGAACTTCCTCTACTTACTTCACCCCCGCAACTTTGCGCCCCTGCAATTGGTTAGGGGGCGAAAGGAAGTGAGAATAGAAAAAGACAGCAAGCGCTTAGGAGGGTGCAGAAGACGTGCAAAGAGGGGTGTTCTCTGCCATCCAAACGGCGAAGAGGGACAGCGGTGAGTCAGAAGTCAATGGGAACATGGACCACTCCCAGCTTTGGACGTAGTCCAAGTACTCAAGAGAAAGCCTGTCTCTCACTATCTCTTTCGCTCACAAAGGTGAGTTGTGCTGAATTTTGCTTTACATGAGCTGTTCTCGTCAAAGTAATCGCGAAAATTCACGAACACCTCACTCATTCACTGTTATCAAGCTGCACTGTTCCATTGTCAATAGTCCAACCAACTATCCCGTCTGTACAAATGTCTGGCATTAATGGTCACCAGAAAGATCAAGAGGAACCATTTGCAACGGAATAGTCTTGAGATTTGTCTTCTACTCATGCCATGCATTGAATTCCACTTCCTCTGTTATAAAATACATGCTACCAATACATGCAATTAAATTAGTCGCGTTATACAGGCGCGTTTTAGAGCTACACCGAGAAACTTCTGGACGTGATTACTCACATCAAAACAAGACGAAAGTTCCTCTGACAAATTTTCAAAATCTTCATAGTTTCGGAACTATAGGCTGCCGAAAGCGTGGGAAAATGAAATTTAGTGCTTCATATTTTAAACACCACGAGCAGTAGAGTTAATGCGGCATGGTACCGTCAAAGACTTTAAACCTGTTCTATTTAAAAATACATGTTTCAAAATTCCGCAATGGACGCGCAAGGGATTCTCCAAAGAAGTAGGGGACTTTGCTAAATTTCTGAAGTAGAGGTAGGTCGAAATGAGCACGAATTAAACGTCATACGTCACTCGCAGCATCTAATTGGACAATGATATTCAACCTCTTGAAATAAATAAAAAAAATCGATATAATTATGCAATTTTACTCCTGTTTATTATCCAACTACGCTTTTTAAATCGTTCCGTAAATGTTACGTGAGATATCGACTTGGCGCAAACGAATTATTGTTTCCTGGTGTAAAGTCGTCCAATTCATGCTTATTTTGCACCCATCTTTACTTCAGAGAATTTCTGGGTATCCCTTAATTCTTCTGGGGACTCCCTTGCGCTTTCATTGCGGAATTTTGAAATAAGTTTTTTTAGATCGTGCAGATTTGAAGTCTTTGACGGTACCATACGGCATCAGCTCTAGTGTTAGTGGTGTTAGGAATATGAACTTCTAAAATTCATTTTCCAGCGCTTTCGGCAACCTGTAGCTCTGAAACTGTGCACATTTCGAAAATTTGCCAGAGGAACTTTCGTCTTGTTTTGATATGAGAAATAATCTCCAGAAGCTTGTCGGTGTATTTCATAAAGACCCTGCATAGTAGTATGGAGTCGCAAATTGATCAATTTTGCTATTAGTATTATTATTTGGCTTAGATTGTAGGCGCCAAAACGTCGCCGCAAGACCTTATGTATTGACTTTATCTCTTGACCTTTGGATGTGATTCATGGAGATTGAGTCAGGTGTTTACTTATGCAAAAGTTGGAAAAATATATAAGGTTTATTTTTTATTTATTGAATAAATTATAATACTTGGTGAGCATTAACATTGAATGCACTTTAACATTTTTTTTATTGCTACCTTATACTTTGGTTGAACGTGATATGGAGGAGACAAAGTGGTTTCTTTTTTCTTTTAAAGTTTTAAACAGAATGAAGAAATGAAGTATCTTTCGTTTTTGAAAAAGAATTGTTCATTCATTGTACATGTTATCTGTTGTACTTCAGTATTTACTAACCTGTATATTATTTGCTGGTCCTTATCTTTTAACTTAGTGAAATCATGTTATTTATTCTGGTTTAATATTTGGTGAACTCTTAACTGTTTTCTAAGGTCAGAAGATGAACACTCGATCTGTTTGCAAATTAAATAAAGATTTTATTCCTTGAAAGCCAAAACTTTTTCCTTATTTTAGTTTGTCTTCAACTTTACAAGAAGTAAGACGTTAAAACTGTTTGACTGTATAGAAATTGTGACAGTGATTTATCATACTTTTATATCATATTTGGTAAATTTTATTTTTATTTGGTTATTAGTTAATTTAGGCTTCGGTTGGGATAGGTTATTAATTAATTAAGGCTTCAGTTGGGATAGGTTATTAATTAATTTAGGCTTCGGTTGGGATAGGTTATTTCCATTTGAATTTTATTTATGAGCTTTAAACATGTAAGGGTAAGGCGCCGTGTGCCGTACACCACTCACCATTGAACCACCACCGGTGCCACGTGCAGCATTCACCCTCCGTGGTCTAGTGGCAACGGTTAAAATAAATGTTCCACAATATCTTCAAAGCTATTTTACCAAATTTCATCAAACTTTTAGGTTACCTTCCCCAATCATAACATAAGGTGATACAAAATTTTCATTTCCCTTAGTTTAGTGGTAACCGTCAAAATAAATGTTCCACAATATCTTCAAAACGATTTGACCAATTTTCATCAGCTTTTAGGTTACCTTCTCCAGTCATCTAATAATGAGATAAAAAAAATTTCACCTCCCGTGGTCCAGTGGAAACGGTCAAAATAAATGTTTCACATTATCTTCAAAACTATTTGACCAATTTTCATCGAACTTTTAAGTTACCTTCCCCAATCAAAAAACAACGCGAAACAGAATTTTAATATCCCATGGTCTAGTGGAAACGGCCAAAATAAATATTTCACAATATCTTCAAAAACTATTTGACCAAATGTAATTAAACTTTCAGGTTATTTTCGTTAATCATAAGATAAAGAGATATAAAATTTCCAGTTCCCGTGATCTAGTGGCAATGGTCAAAATAAATGTTCCACAATATCTTCAAAATTATCTGACAGATTTTCATCAAACTTTTTGCTTACCTTCCCCAATCATAAAATAAGGTGATAAAAATTTCCAGTCAACGTGATCTAGTGACAATGGTCAAAATAAAGTTCCATAATATCTTCAAAACTATTTGACCAATTTTCATCAAACTTTTAGCTTACTTCCACAATTATAAAATAAGGTGATACAAAATTTTCAGTCTAATGGCAATGGTCAAAATAAATGTTCAACAATATCTCCAAAACTATTTGACCGATTTTCATCCAACTTTCAGGTTACTTTTCCCAATCATAAAATAATGCGATACAAATTTTCATATCCCATGGTTTAGTGGTAACGGTCAAAATAAATGTTCCAAAATATCTTCAAAACCTTTTGATCGATTTCAATCAAACTTTCAGGTAACCATACGGGATTGAGCCTGTGATCTTTAAGAATAAGACAAAGTGGCTGTAGCTCAGTTGGTAGAAGGTTTGCTTTACATTTAGGAGGTACGTGAGTGAACAATATCTAATCATGTGATCTTTTGATTACCGTTCTAATTCGGTAACCACTAAGGGAATGGACCTGCGATCTTTAAGATTGGATCGAGTGGCCGTAGCTCAATTGGTAGAATGTTCGCTTTACATTTGCGAAGTCCTTGAATGTTAAAGTATGTGAGTGAACAGGATTTGATAGTGTGATCTTTTGATTACTGTTCCAATTTAGTAAGCACACAGGGATTGAACCTACGATCTTTAAAATATGATCAAGTGGCCATAACTCGGTTGGTAGAACGTTTGCTTAACATTTGGGAGGTTCTTGAATGTTAAAGTATGTGAGTGAATAGGATTTGATGGTGTTATCTTTGATAACCGTTTTAATTTGGTAAGTACACAGGGATTGAACTTATGATCTTTAAGAATATAACCAAGTGGCCATAGCTCGGTTGGTAGAACATTTGCTTGATATATGGGAGGCGATTAACGTTTTAATGTGCTAAGCATTACATGAAATAATTAATCCGGTTTGAATAAAAATGAGGAGGTAAGTTAAAATTTAAATGTAATAGTGAAAGGAAACCAAGGAAGTCTTAGTAAAGATCAACGCCATTGAGAATTTTGATTTTACACTTTTTGAATGGAATTTATGATTAGAAAGCAAACGCTTTACCTTCCCAGTTGAATTAGTTAATAATGATAATATAGAAATTGGAAATATGTGTATAGTTCAGTGAAATGTTAGTAGAATATTCTATTTTTACTGATAATTTGGTTTAAATATATTTTTAATATTTTGATTTTATTTATGATCTTTAGGCATCTAAGAGAAGATACGATCTACATAGTACGCAACAATTCATCGAAATATTAAACGGAAGATTGTTTACACCTAAAGTGAGTTTATAGTTGACTTTTGATTGATTAGAATTTATTTGTTCTAGAAATATAATTATTTCGTGTTAAACGCATTTTTTAATGAATGATACCGCTTGCTTTTAATTGAGTAAAAGTTGAAATACATTTACAGTTTTTATATTTCATGTTTTATGCATGCGCGAGAAAATATATCTACAGTTTAGTTATTATAATTCATGTTCTTCGCATGCGCAAAAAATAAAAAATAAAGATAGTACAATAAAATGAGCGGACGAGGGCTCGAGCTTTAGTTTGACTTTGTAAGCTAAAGCTCACGGATCATTGTAGTATAAGTAATTATTTATTTTGTGAAAAAGTATTACTTTTCGAATTAGTTGAACATTAATGATAACTAATGTACTATTTCCTTCTAGTATTGCGAAGAAATGTTTAAAGTAAACAAGAAATATTTTTGTACTGTTTATAGTAATATCTTCAATCAACTATGACTTCAATTTTACTATTTGAGGAATCTATTTTTTCAGTGTAATGAGGAAAAAATGAATTTCAACACGCACATGTCTACCGCTGATAATGTTATTTTGAGGGATAAGAGTAAGGGTTATAGCGACCCCGATAGCATGTTCCAAGCCTCAGTGAATCTCTGTCAACTGGGCAAAAGGGTGTACATCTTAAATGTCTACCTTTACTGCGAAGTCGTAGAGTTGACAACTCTACACCGCTAAAACATATCACGAAATAGTAACAGATGGGTCACGGATTCTCCTGGGGTAAAATATTCCGGAGGTAAACTAGTCTCTCATTCGGATCTCCGGGCTGGGACTGCTTCAGGTAGCTCCAAGAACAGGATTAAGAAAGACCTTAGAATAGGAACATGGAACGTACGAACTTTATACCAAACGGGTGCTCTTCAAGTGGCGGTACGCGAGACCGAGAAGTACGAGCTAGACATATTAGCGATACAAGAAGTTCGGTGGGAGGGTCAAGATAGCATCGCACAGGGAAAGTACACTTTCTACTACGGGGGAACACAGTCTCACGATTTCGGAACAGGATTCCTCATTAAGAACAGTATCCTTCAGGCGGTTCAGAATATAGAGTTCGTAAACGAAAGACTATCATACATTACGATACGTACTCGATGGCGCAACACAGTTTTATTAAACATCTATGCTTCGATCGAAGTGGCTACTGATAACGACAAAGATATATTCTACAATGAGCTAGAAAGGCTGTTTGACCGAGTGCCGAAGTAAAATTCGAAAGTTGTTCTGGGTGATTTCAATGCAAAGGTAGGGAGGGAAGAAAAATATAGACCTACTATAGGCAAATACAGCCTTCAAGGAAAGACCAACAACAATGGAGAAAGACTGATAACTTTCGCCATTTCGAAAAACCTACTGGTAAAGAGCACGTACTTTGAACACAAAAACATACACAAATACCCATAGGTATCTCCGGATGGCAAAACTCTCAACCAGATCGATCACGTATTAGTAGACAGACGAAGACATACCAACAAAATGGATGTTAGGTAGTACAGAGGAGCGGAGGGCACACACTGTAATGCCCAATTTTCACACTTTGTAACGCAATAACTTCTTAGCCAATACAGGTAGGTGAAAATGGACTGCACCGTTGTTTATCTGAGCTGGTGCTCGTGTCAAATCATACCCCACATGCCCCCTTTCCATTTAAACTTCCAAAGTTGGATCCAAGATGGCCGCCATGGCACCCATGTCGTGCAATATGGTCCATGACCCACCCGAACAACATATACCGCGATCCAAGTGTAAACGCCAAGCCGTTCGTGTGCTAGAGGGGTGTTAACCGACATTTGTCTCACCCTGTATTTTAGGTCATTTTTAAGTTACTTTTGGCAATTTTGGGGTCATAACTGCATTTTTAATGGCATTTTTCAGCAATTTATAGGTCAACAAATTCCTAGCCCTAGTCATGATACTGCAAAATTACAACTGACTAGAGTTGAAACAAGAGTACATACTATTCCTGCAAATACTGATTCATATAATGTTGATAATATATTTCTTGCAAATGTACCAAAGGGTTCCATTACATGTTTTATTGCAAACACTCCATTCAACGGAAAATACCATGAAAATCTCTTCCACTTTCGAACTTCTAATCTTAACAAATTCCAAGTACAAGTTGTTTGCCAATTGTATCCTCCCACTCCTCTTGCCCCAGATTATGAAAATCATGTATGCGTTCGAAGTTATCATACATACCCTGTTCTCTGGAACTGGTGTATTTCATGAAAATATGTGCCATATGATCACATTTTCTGATTACCCTCATGTATATACTCTTTATGCTTTTATTCTTTCTCCTATCAACACTTTAGATGGTTCTACATGGGATGTTATTAAAAATTCTCCTCTTAATCTCAAAATAATATTCAGTCAAGCACCACATTCTGTTTGATGTATTTTTTACGCTCAATTTGATTCGCTTATTCAAATTGATAATGATCGTAATGTATATATAGATCTTACTATGGAAAATTTAGTTCACTTTGAGATTGACAATTAGGACTGTCATACACTTTTCAGCATTTGAGTGTAGTGAAGATAATAATTTCATATTTGAAGAACTAGCCTTAGTTAATGCTGATGCTAATAGTTTTCAAATCTGGCTTTTCAAATCTCTTTTTCCAATAATAAAAATAGTATTCCAAGTTTGAGATTTGCAAATGAATATATGTCAGCATGTATATGGTTTAGAGTGGATAGAAGGCGAAGTGAATATGAGGAAGTTAAAAACATACTAAGTATACCTCCTACAGTGAAAGTGTATATGCCCATGGAAAAGCACGCCAAGTTTTTATAGACTCTTCTACAAAGAACAGTGATTAATTTAGAAGATATTAAGTGTTCAAAATATAATGCTTTAGCTTTTCCATCGCAAAGTTGTGCTCATCATCTTCATCAGTTTACAAGTTTTCGCTGTGCTTTAAAAGAACCTTCAGTTTATGAAAAGTTTTTAACATTATAATCTACATTCTTTTATCTTACCTAAAACAGAACAGTATATGAACCAACACCAATTAGTGAAACTACCTGTGATGTGGAGTGATAAGATTTAAAAGTTGTAGTTCAGGACTGTGCTAGTTCAATCACACTTACTGGAATATATTCGTCAAATACGTTACCTAAACAAATCGAATATCCAGCGGCACTCATTGTAAATTTAAGTCCATCATATTCTCTAGGAATACACTGGACTTCTATTTATGTTAATGAAAGTGGTCGAGGAGAATATTTTGATAGCTTTGGAAATGAACCTACCAAACTAATTGTGAAATTTTGAAAACGTAATTGTAAAATATATAAATAAAACTCCGGTTCAACCTGTTAATTCTATGCTTTGTGGTTTGTTCTGTATTGTATTTATTTATTTCAGTGTACGAAGGAAAATATTTTGTCTACTTTTCAAACTACGAATCTTAATGAAATGATGCAATTGTTTATATATGGAATGATGCAATTGTTGATGTAAAATATATTATCAAAGGAAAAGAAAAATGTAAATAAAATTTATATACATAGAAAACAAATCTTTTACTTCAAAAATCCTTGAAAGAAAAACAGAAAAGGTAGAAATTTGATTTTTTCTTATTTGTAATACAAAAGTTTTTCAAAAAATAAAAGAAAGGTATTAAAAGCTAGCATAATTAAAATGGTAAGTATAAACATACAATTACTTAAATGATACACATTTTACTTTTTCACCCACTGTTAAATGTTTGAAGTTTATAAAGAAAATTAAAAAAAAAAAATTTTTCTTTTGTTCAAAGTTCAAACACAGTTTATATTTTTTTTTTGTTTAAAGTTCATAAAAGTAAATCACACTTTTTTCTTCGTTTGTTCAAAGTTCATACACGTAAATTCACTCAGTATCTGGATCAGCATGAATATCTTTCTCAATTAATTTGTCTTTACTTCATCAACTTTCATTAACAGTAAATTGCATGAAAAATATTCAAAAATTTCAACACTGTTAAAATCAGAATGGCTTAGTAGATATTCATTATAAATTCGATAAAAATTCACAGGGTGCATTACTACTTTATATGTGGGTTTTCTTAAAGAGTTTCCCTCAGCTTGAGATCGTGTAACATAGCAATGTCTCCAGCAATTGCGTACATTATAGAAACACTCTCAACACAGTAAGGGATATTGTTTATATTCCCAATTTTCAATGGGTTTAAAAATACATTGATCATCAAACCTATAATTCACACAATTACATTAATTTTAAATTTCAGTGGGAGAAAAAGTGGTAAATGTAAATTCACTGTCCTGCACAACACTATCATTAAAAGTAGCGTATTCATCATCGCTGTCTGAATTAAATTCTACTTCCAAACTTGAGGGAAAAGGAGTGTGAAAAATATTGGGAGATGAGGTTTCATTGTCCGGTAAATTGTTTTCTTCAATCTCCCGCAAACTAGGGTCTTTGTAAAATCGCATAGTACTACCACTACCGTCCATTGTAATGGCTAAAACTTAACTGAACAAAACAATTGTTTAAGGTAAGCAAAGAAATATGTGCATCCGCAGTTAAAGACCTACTTTCTACAAACGTTAAAAGTTAGTTATACAAGGAGTGATCTGCGTACGCGAAATGGTCAGCTGTACGTAAATGAGAAATTACAGTTATAATTTCTCGTAAATGTTCCCACAAGTTTTCCCTAAAAATAATGCTGACCTTTCTATTATTTCCTGCTCTTTTATGATTTTCATGATCTTTGTTTAAACTGTAAATAAGATAAATACTCATCTTAGACTTTAGAATAGATAACAAAAGTCAATAAATAACACTTCACCAAACATTTAAGGACAATAGGTCAGGTTAGATATTAAACAGATAACAAAGTCAACAGATAAGAGTTCGCCAAATATAAAACCCGAATAAAATAACATGATTTCACTAAGTCAAGAGATAAGAAGGACCAGCAAATAATACAAAGGTCAGTAAATACTAAAGTACAACAGAAAACATGAATCAATAAGTCAACAATTCTTTTTCAAAAACGAAAGATACTTCATTTCTTCATTCTGTTTAAAACTTCAAAGAAAACAAGAAATCGCTCTGTTTCCTCCATATCCAAAGTATAAGGTAGCAATGAAAAAATGTCAAAGTGTTTCCAATGTTAATGCTCACCAAGTATTATATTTTATTCAATAAATAAAAAATAAACCTTAAATATTTTCCAGCTTTGCACTAGTAAACACTCATATCTGACTTAATCTCCATGAATCACATCCAATGATCCAAAGGTCAAGAGATAAAGTCAACGTATAACAAAGTCAACAGATAAGGGCTGGCGGCGACGTTTTGGCGCCTACAATCTAGGTAAAATAATAATACTAATAATGTTCAATTTGCAACTCTATACTACTCTGTATATATTTTTAATAAATCTTGTTAGCTGTCAGAATTAATGATAATGATGTAAAGACTCTTCTGCCGCGAACTCTCTTTTTGTACCTGAGATACAGTCTTCAGAGATGAAAGACAAAACAATATAGAAAGAGGCAGGCATCGAAAGACAACTTCACTGCAATAGATACCAGTGCTGAAATGGGTCAATCAGGTCATTCGGATCAAGTTTCGGACCGGATCTATGCTTGGGATCCAGCCTGGCCCGGTGGGAAAAGCACAGTTTTCAATTATTTTCTTGTATTTGAACGTTTGTTTCACTGATGACCGGAACTGGAGGTGTTACCCCCAGAGCACGATAAATAGGCGTAAAAAATTCACAGTTCATTATAGTTTCCAGACCGGTGGCTCACCGGGTCAGTTGGGTCAAGTTTCGGAAAGGGTCAGCGAAAGTGGCACGTTACCAGCTCTGATGGATGCATAACCGATTGTTGTAAGAAAGTTCTTCAATTGCGATTTCTTTTTCAGTATTTCTGAATTAGCATAAAGGAAGGCCAGTTTATGACTTCTTCGCACAACTATCAACTTTAAAGATGCTACAAGATTTACAGTAGTTCCTCGTGCTATTGTAAGGACGGTGAGAATAAACAACTTACTCTTATAAAAATCTATGCTGTTCATTGGTTAATCAAATAAAATTAAATATCAACTTTATACTTTTTCTGATAGTTGCTGATTATTCACCAGTGCTTTCTTCAGCAATCCTCACGGGAGAAACATGTTTCAATTGGTAGTGTTTGTAACTCAATTTTATGACACAATAACACTTAAATAACCCATATACCTCGTTTATAAGTCCATTTTAGATTAAACCAAGTTAAATCAAACTGTACTTCAGGAACAGTACCTTCCATCTCAATTTCAAACTGAATGATTATAGTGACGCTTTTAACGCAATTTTCATCGAGAATCGGCCTGAAATCGACGGACAATGATGTGTCAAGTAATTTTCTTTCGTAGAAAGCAATGCTATAGGGGAAAAAACTTAATTGACTAGCTTTTACTCTTGTCTGCTAAATGCTAACTAAACGCAACGTTACATTGAGAAACATTAGTGTTACTAGAATAATCACCCACGTCTTGTTATCGGGAAGCCATCACTCCTCCTTACTGGAAGAACATCCTTGCATAGAAAACGGTATTTCATGATTCCAATCCTTATAATCGGTTAATTGTTTTGAGACGCCAACGAATAATTAATATTTATTTTACAAATGGGGCTCCATAGTCTAGTAGTTAAAGCGTTGGACTCATGTCCGTGTGGTCCTGGGATCAATTCCCGGCTGGAGTCTCACTTTTCGGCGTCCACCGAGCATCGTGAGACAATCTGGGAAGTCACGTGAATAAAGACGTGACGGCCGCTTGGTCTAGAAAGCCTCTAATACGACTGTTCGTGGCTGAAGTAAATCTTAAGGGATATCTTACGGAGATGATGCTACTAGAGACTATAGCAATCGCTAAAGACTACTTGTTCCGTAAACAGAAAGATAGTTGAATCCAAATCTTTATTGCAATAAGACCATTAGCCGACATTTAACATAGGAGCTTAAGTTCAACATCTGTAAATCCATGTCCTACTAGCCCAGAGGAACTTCCAAATACCCAAGAACAGTAACTCTACTACTTTTCGTATACAGACTATTTAATATCTTCAGTAGTATTCATTAGACACAATACGATTACCTCTTTTAAAGCATAAATGTAAATCCTTCTAATGAAGCATTCATGTCTTGCAATAGATCGACATTTCTTAACAATGACAACAAAACTTGAAGCTAAATTCAACAAAAGTACATCAATGCTCTCGTTTTCGTCTTATTTAAGAGAAAGGACTCGAAACTAAACAACAATCAAGTAGGTTCATGATAATATGTATGACGTCATCTGACATACATTATCCATATTACATCAGTGGCCTGGTGGCGCGCAATGCTGACCACACTGCCGTCACTCAGGTGGACGCAATTGCACCAACCGCGGACAGATGGCGTTAGGGTAGGCCTTTCAGTCTCTAACACCCGTGGTTATTATTTTACACGTACGTAAATACGTACAATGTATTTACTTATAAATTTCTACAAGTGTCTCAATTTCTTAAAGAAATTTACCTATGTTTCCCTTTTTCTCTGTACGACTTCACAGATGACAAGTTATTAAAAAAGCTGTATTTTTAGTTGCCCTAGAATCATCTATCAAAAATTTTTGTAGATATGGACGAATTCCGTTTCCATTGATCAAACTCAGCTGATATAGTTTACAGTAGCTTCTGCTTAGGGAAGTATTTACACGTCTTTCGATGTGAGTAGTTTCGTGTTCAATGCCCAATGGAGGTTCCATATTCCGGTGTTGACCCAATATTGCGATACCAATTCCAATTGAGAAGCTACTAAAAGAATTAGTTCTAGTTTAGATATAGGTTATGAAAACAGAAACTAGTGCATATTTCGAAACGCAGTCAATATTTAGTTTTTGACTGGAACCTAAAACTGAAAATTTTGTAGCAATTTCTCTGTAGACTACCATTCATTACATCATAACTTGCAGAAGAAACAATTTATGCATCGAGCATGTGGAAGAGACTTCAGTGGAAGAGGTCAGCGAAAACTTCAGTGCACGAAAATTTCAACGCAAACTACAAGCGATTGATTAATAAACGATGTGCTTTTGTATTCCCCAATCTTCACTAGCGTTTATGTTTTCATGATATAAGGAAAACTATGAAAGTGAGAGAGAAAGAAAGAAAAGATCAGGAAAGGATTATGATCAAAGTGGTTATATTCCTTCTTTTGATTTCAGCTCTCTTCTTCCTCGCTCTCTTCTGTTTGGCGATCTTCTTCTTAACAAAAACTTATTTCCTTTCTATTATTTTTTTTTTTATATTTCATAAAGTAAATTACATTACAATCGAAGCAGTATGTTTTACTTCAACAAGTATTGGTTTAACCTGTCATAACCATATTTATTACACACACATTTTGCTCATACAAGGGTGTTTTCTTTAACATACCAAATTTGTCACATGCTTTTAACATTTTTATTGCTCTTTTCTACCAGTATTGAAAGAAGTTGCGACTGCAATGGAATCATGCAAACGGATAAAAGATCGTGACTGTGTTTGTTTCATTTTCTTTCTTTCTTTTTTTTAATCATGAAGCTTTGACTCCTCCACCCTCTTTTATCAATAGAAAAAGGTTGCTTCCCGGCCTCTAGTCTTTTTCGTCTCGTTCTCAAAGTATCCAGTGAAGATGCTGTAGCAGCAACTAACATACATCCACTTCTCTTGGTTACCGTGGCTTCAGGCAGTTCCCATACTTGCATTCTGTTGAGACGTGTGTGGTTGGTTTTCTCTCCGTTGGGCTGGAATCGAGTGTGATAACGGTCGGTCAAACGGAAGCTGTTTATTATCTGGTTGCTAATGGAAGCAACACAACAAAAAACCTGAATTACTAGCCACCTTGGCACACCCACTTCCCCAAAACATAGAATTAACCCCGGCGGGAAATACATGCCTACGGTCCCGCTGGAGGTATCACAGTAATGGAGAGAGGCAACAGTTACGTTTATTTATAGGTTATTGTTAATTTATTGGCATGGCAAATGTCGGTTTGTTGCATACAAAACTTGCACTTCTTATCAATACACGGGTTTTATTCACGATTTTTAAATCAAACTACGTATGTGCATGCAGCTGTTATATCAGTCACGCTGTCTGTTGTTACTTCTGAGAAGTTTTATATGTAGGGGGAGTCTAGAGACAAAATTATAGGTTTGCTAGAGTGCGAATGTTTGTTTTATAGACTCCTTGAAAACAGCATAGCCGTACTGTCCATATGAATGAATGAATTTTATTTATGGTCTTTAGGCATCTAAGGCTCAGGCCGGGATAGGGGAGGGTAAAGGATTCGGGAAGGTGTCGGCCAGGGCCTATGTTGAAGGAGCCCTTCTGGCATTTGCCTGGTGTGACTGAAGAAAAAACGTGGAAAACCCTCAGAATGGTCGCCCGCTTTGATAGAACCCAGGACCTCTCGAAAGCTACGCCAACGCTCTACCACTGAGCTACGGCCCGGCTCGGTGGTATTGTCCATACGGTTGTTTGGACTCGTTTCGTTATTATTTCACAGTGGCGGAGGTACAAACCAAGTCTACTAATTGGATCAAATAATAAGCGATATATTTGAAGTCAAGATCTTTCAGTAGAACTAGAAAAGCTTTCAGAGGAGGGAAATTAAATGAACTGAGCGAGTTTGAATAGTAATTGTGGTAGTCTTACAAGGGAAGTATTTCGGTTCGAACAGGATTTTTGATAAGACTTATATATATATATATATATATTCGTATCCCGATGTTGATAATGCCTGCAAGTGCAAAGTAATTCGACCATGTAAGGCCACGTTTGTCCGCAAGAAGGCGTTAAAGTTTGGAGCAAGGGGGAGACAGCTACTGCAATGTCTCCACCCGTTTTGATTTGAACAAGCATTTATTATTCAAAGTATCTACATGAACATACCTGACAGTGCTGACAAAGACTGCAAAGCCACCCCAACTTGTAACAAATAGTTTTAGGCCAGTATTTGTCTTCACAAATGTAAGTGAGGGCTTTCCACAAAGTGAGTAAAACAGAAGGGAGAATAGGCACACAGGTCAAAAGACACATCAGGTCAACCTTCAAAAGCACAATCCAAAAATGATACTAATCTCACAAAAATACTGAATTTCGGGGGTAGGGTCCGGACCCCCAGGGACGCCCCCCCCCCCTCTACATACGTCCCTATCCGTAACTGTCAACAACTTCAAGAATAAAATAAAGTGGCTTTTGACACCGTGCCATGGAGTGTGATTTTGAAGGTTGTCCTGTGTGCCTATTTAGATTATCCCTTCTGTTTTACTAACTTTGTAGAAAAAGCCTCACTTGCATTTAAGATGACAAGTACTGGCTTATATCTGTCAAATTATTTATTACGCGGTATTGTGGC
This sequence comes from Lepisma saccharinum, assembly GCA_022664845.1. NCBI lineage: Eukaryota > Metazoa > Arthropoda > Insecta > Zygentoma > Lepismatidae > Lepisma > Lepisma saccharinum. The sequence goes on along the minus strand of JAGDQP010006943.1, from coordinate 43,792 downwards.
TTTGCAGTCTTTGTCAGCACTGTCACGTATGTCCCTATATATATTTCGAGTAATAAATGCATGTTCGAACCGAAACTACGGCAGCCGTTGAAGCGGCTGCCCAGGCTGTCTTCCATTTACTCCAAGCTTTAACGCCCTCTAGCGGACAAACGCGGCCTTAGTCGGTCGAATTACTTTGCAGGCATTATCAGCATCGGGGAACGAATAAATATACGAAATCTTATAAAAAAAAATCCTGTTCGAACCGAAAAACTTCCCTTGTTAGTTGTACAGCTCCATCATGAAAAGTTGCCTTGAAACCACCTGACTTGATCTTCCTCATTTTTACAACTGAAAAATGGAAAACAAACTCAAGGAGATTGTTCATTTCCGATTTCTAATTGTTCCTTTTAGACACATAATCTCCGATTTCTATGACCAAAAAATTAATTTAAAAAACAATTATAAAATTAAAAATGTTATCTGTAGTTATCACCACTTCGAATATGTGGGTGTCGAATGTGATGAGCAGTTGGATCCTAAAGAGCTTAGTTCGCTCATCGCAAAGAAAGAAACGCTTTCCTGGTCACTCGCAAGTCGCAATATAGCACAAGAGCCATAATGAAAAGGATTTTTTAAACGTAAACTACTTACAATATTTAATTACAAGTTGAGTGCAACTTAGTTATTGTATTCAATATGATAGCTTAAGTATGCAAAATCTTAAATATATTGCCTCCTTGTGTACATTAATATTTGAAGAGTAACAAATCCTGCTATTTCGGCGCTGATGTGTTTAACAATGATTCTGTGTGTTCACCATCTGTATACCGAGAGACGGTTATTTTCCATGTAATGAATACCACATTTTAGTTATATACTCAAGGATAAGTCCGAAAACTGTATTAGACCCGTAATAAATTGCACTTTTGTTTGTCTTGTTATTCTGTTTACTTATTTAATTTGATTTTATTTATTTATAGCACTTAGCCTATTTTGATATGACACGTTTTAATTGTTAATGTTCCGCAAGGAAGGAATATAACTAAGGAATAATCGACGTTCGTTCGTCTGACGAACTGTTGTGGATCGAGAGGTGACAGACTAATAAATAACTTTCTGAACACGATTTTTGTTTGTTTAGATCTTCTTCTACATCTAAATGGAATTATTTACAATGTCTAAATGGAAGGCATAAAGCTAGTCTTCGGTAAGCCAAGTATACTTCGAGCTTTATACAGCACGGATAGGATATGATTATCCAAATTAGTAGATTAGCAGATGTAATTTGAAGTACAGTTAGAAGACAAACAGAAGATTTTGATACTCGTGTAAGATGTTTTGAGGATACCTCTGCGAGGAAATTATTATATGAAGTAACGAAATCTAGCTCGATGATCGTTAACACTAGGTGTTACAAATAAAGTGAAACAAATATTGATGACATCTGTGTGTTCTGTCTGTGATGGAGGAAAAAATCCAGATAATAAAAACGTAGTTTGTCCTAGTGTTGTTCGGACCGATTGGAAACCTATTGATTGGTACGTAAGTATGTAATGCAGCATATACCACAGAAATTGCTCGATGTCAAATCGAAACTCCCCACTTCCTTCTTAAAGAAATATCCGTATTTTTAGTACACAAATGTCCTTTATTTTCCTTCTTAAAGCACTTGTGCAATAAGTTTGTTGGTGCTGATGGCGTGAGAATATAATTCATTTTAAGAATCTTAACAGAAAGGTTTAAAGAAAAACTTGTTGCGGTAGTCGTGGTATTGATTGATCTATAAACATTCAATTATATTCTATAAATTAAACTCTTGAGTCTATGTAACTCCCTGTAGCTGTTAATGTCACCATCATGAATTATTATCGTTACAATTCTGCAGAAATCGGCAGGTCCTTCAAGGTAACTAAAGTCTTTCAACCTGATCTAGAACTTTCATTTTTGTTTTAGCCTGTGATTGATGTTCCTTAAGACGGTCTTCTACTTCTCTCAGCGCTAGAAAGTTTACTATTGGTGCTTATGGACAGAAAATGGATACCGAATATCTTCATTTTCTAAGGAACTGGATATCTTTAATAGAAAAGAAAAGTTTTGGAGCATTCTTCAGAAGTTTATGCACGGGTTGAAATACTTAGAACATACATTTGTTTCCTAGCTTTCAGAAATAAATTATTAAAAAATAAATAAAATTATTATTTTTTCTCCAAATTACAATATGTCTAACTTTGCAACCACTTACGCTAGAAAGACCAACTTTTTAAAATTTTATTCCTTATGAAAAAACGATCCTAATAATTTTAATTGCAATCATATGTGATACACCAATAAAAAAATAGTATTTTTACATAGCTATTCCAGTCCACCTGTCAAAGGTTTGATGAGGATAAGCCAGCCGCGCCCCGCTCCTGTCCTCGCTTTTAGTCCGAGTGAAAAGAGAAGGGAGGGGACTACACAAATCCCCTCTTTATTCAGCTTCTACAACAGGTGCCGACGCGAATGTAAACATGCTGTTTTAGAAAACAGCACATACCTGAAAAATTTTATGTAGTCAAGGTGAGATATGAGAATTTTGTAACAGTATAGCAACATCATATTTGCAATGGGGTGATATTTGGAAGAGTTGCAAGGTCTATTGTGTGGTTTCCTGAAAAAAAAAAAAAAACACACACACACACACAAAAACCCTCTAATTTAGTTTAAAGTTATATGCAAACTCTCTTTATCTGATTTGTATAAAAAATGTCCTAACGTTACTTTTATTCTCACTAACGAACATCACTGTCTGTGTTTATCAATACTCATGTGCCTAATAGCGGTTGTAGCTGCAGCAGGTGTAGCTATAGAGAAGTTCTGCCTTTTTATTCTTGGAAAAACTGTCAATAGAGGAGGCATGTAAACAGAAGAACTATTGCATGTCACACGGCCTGAAACCCTGGAATAACATATAACTTTGACCCTAAAACTGGCAGGTTCTTTCCAGTCGCTTTGTATTCTCCATTTGTGCCCCTCCTAGATCTTAGTAACTACAACTCCGACAGAGATGATTTATACACAGCTGGATTCGTCATGGTCTACAATGGTAAGGAAAACTATGGATGTGACTCTAAAACTTGTAGGTTCTTTTGAATCACTTAGTATTCTTCATTTGTGACCCTACTAGAGCGTTGGATTAGTAATGGACACTGGTGGGAAAATCTATGACTGACTAAAGCTGGCAGGCCACGGCATTCGCTTTAATCTCCATTTGTTCCTATCACTTTGAGTTTTTTTAATACGTTATAATTCGAATTTATACGGGGGCGCTTTCGTTTTGTTTATAATAAAACCATTACTTAATATTTTACGTTATTAGGCTAGGAATTGTTAGGTTACAATCTACCTTTGATTTCAGTGGATGGAAAATACTATTTTTAAGTGAGTAAATGATCTTTCAGTCTAGCTAATGATTTTTTGTTTGTTTCTCTTCCGAGGAAGTGTTTTAACCACTCCTTCCCTGTAAGACAATTATGCAGAGAAAATGGTTGATCTAAATTACTTCTGATAGCCAGCTGATAGGGAGATAGACAAACATTCTAAATTATGTCTTCGAATTCCCAAAAAAATCATGTATCATAACTTTGCCATGATTATTAGGAGAGAAATTAAACAGGCGTTGGAAAAATGTAATTAATATTTAGGTCCTTTGGGACGAGAGGGGAAAGACTGCATTACGAAGTCGAGTAACTCTTTGCGGGACCTGCAACCTTATTTCGGGTAATAATTTTTCTGAGTGAATTTTACTATGTATTAGTTTGTGTAGAAATGATAGAGAATTAACTCTTCTATTTTAACTCATTCAGCGCGCAAATACAGATAATAAAATTATCTAGCGTTGGGTCTTAGGTCGTCCTGTGTGAATTGATGAAGTGCATAATTGACGTATTATTAGGATTAAAGTGTTGCTCCGTGGTGTAGTAGCTAAAGCAACGGATAATAAATCACAACGTTGCAAGTTCGAATCCATCCACAGATACGTGGAAAAATTTTCGATTATAAATGAAGACGAGAGAGTAAAACATGTCATTGAATAAAGGCATAATGTAATCAAGGTCCAGTTTTTTTCTAAAACTACTGTAAAAATATGCATAATTCGGTTTACTAAAATAGTAAATTTCCTCAGTATATAACTTGGTACTATTTTGAGTGCATACAACTGAAAAATAAGTTGGGCTAACATTGGGCCACATGTACATTGGAATTACCATATAGTTTGCTCTACGTTGAACTTCGCTTTTAGGGTCAACGTTATCGCTAACGATAAGGCTAGCGGCCAACGACCAAATAGAACAGTACTGAAAAACGTTAAAACGTACAATCAGATTTTCAATGGTCCAACAAGAATTTGCTACTTGGGGTACACACGATTTTGTATTATATTTGTTGTTACTAATACAATTTGCAATATAATTACTAAATGAACATTTTTGTATTATATTTGTTGTTACTAATACAATTTGCAATATAATTACTAAATGAACATTTCTATATTACTATTGAGTTGATCCTTTATAATGAGGCCCTCGCTCTCTTCCTGATTAGTCAATTTGGCCAGCTGCCAAAAAAGGTTGGAGACCCCCTGGAGTAGACTATAACGTTTTTCCGAATGATGATTGAATTAGCTGTTTGGGAAGATTGCTCGTTAGTATTCACAGTGCAATGTAAATATTATACTTGTTAATAATTGCTCTGGGATAAATAGCTACTACTGAACTATGATATATGCAGCAAACGCATGTTTGCTGTAAGATTAAAAATTATATTTTACAGCTGTAAGTAATGCTTTTGTTACAGTACTACACAAATCTGCTTTATGTGATAAATAGTGCAAGAAATACAGAAGAGGTATAGAATGAGTGAAGACAATACACGGTCAGGAAAGTCGAAATAATATATTGCATTATGCTAGAATAATAACTTCCATGGCGAAGCAAAAGCTGGGGGGGGAAGCAATCCTCCTCCACTCACCACCTCCACCCTCTTAGCATGGAACCATTGAGAAAGAACACAAGCTCTACAGAATTACCAATTTTTCGCAGGAATCACAGAAACCGGTCGAAAACGTGTTTCATTCAAGCGGTATACACATATTCAGGCATTCGCTTCTAGAACTTCCCACCCCTTCCACTGCCAGGCCCAGAGTGGGTCGTGGTTTACCCTCATCAACCCTTTTAGAGGTGGACTAGAATAGCTATATAAAAATACTATTTTTTTTATTGGTGTATGGGATATGTTTGCAATTAAAATTATTAGAATCGTTTCTTCACAAGGAATAAAACAAAAAAAAGTTGGGCTTTCTAGCGTAATTGGTTGCAAAGTTAGTCATATTGTAATTTAGAGAAAACAAAATAATTTTATTTATTTTTTAATAATTTATTTCTGAAAAACTAGGAAACAAATGTATGTTCTAAGTATTTCAACCCGTTCATAAACTTCTGAAGAATGCACCAATTTTTTTCTTTTCTATTAAAGATATCCAGTTCCTTAGAAAATGAAGATATTCGGTATCCATTTTCTGTCCATAAGCACCAACAGTAAATTTTCTAGCGCTGAGAGAAGTAGAAGACCCCGTTAACACTAGCAGGAAGTAGCATTCATCATTTCATCCTTCCTCTGCGTAGCATACAATTCATACACGACCCTCATTCAAAAGGAAAAAGAAACTAATCAGCCTCATTGTATATTTGTTATTTGCTTTAGAAATGAAATAGGTCAAGCCAGTTTTACTTTCAAAAATTCAAAATTCATACTTTTAACATCAGGCCGTTCTGGCTATCTCTTTACTCTACGTGTAGGAGAAGTAATCGGGAAGGTTGCGAGTTTGCAACCTTGTCATTTATTCAAGATACAACCTCGGCATTCACCAGGCATGATTATGAGGAACCTGTATCGAGTGGACTAGAAAGCTGGATTCGGGATTTAAATCCTCAGAGTGCGTATAGTTACTTGTGCTTAGTAAACTTGCGCCGAGTGCTACCATAATCTATAAAAAACGTCTAATACACTTTCACCATAGTTATTAAGAGTTAAAAATTTATGTCATTGGTTAGCCAGTGTTACCAATTTGGTATAGTTTTATTTTCATCAAATGGCACTGACGTCGGATTATTAGATTGGTATTCCATAGTGATGAGGAATTCACCTGGCAAATGTGCACTTATTTAATTAACACCCTGTGTAAGAACCTACTAATGAATGGCTCATCATACATCATTATAATCTTACTGTACTATTTTTCAGAGCCTTTCCTACTGGCACTTTATATATATATATATATATATATATATATAATATATATAATTATACGTTCCGCTCTTTTTTTGGACTCCACCAATAGTTTTTAAAAATTGTATGCATGCTATATGATGTCCTGTTGTTCAGGTCATTATATCGTAACTGGGATTAGTTTGAAGATTGCAAGGACATATACAACTTCAAACATAGAATGTAAACAGGCTCTTTGGCTGTGGGACGAACTGTAACAATTATGTAAGACATCCACGTGGGAAGAATGGAGTCGATATGAACCTCTGGAGTTCGTTTTGAGTCATCCGGAGGCAATCTTCTCCTACTGAGGAGGCGCAATGGTCAATGCTGTTACGGTTATTGCTATGTTACTGCTTTCTTTCTGCGCAACCCGTTGCTTTCTGAGAACCAACAACGACAAAGAAAGTGCTTGCTTTCAGTTGCAAAAGAGTGGGGCAGAGAGAAATTTTGTGTTCTTTCGTGCCAACCACAAGGATTCAGAGGGAACGAAACAACTGAAACACGTCGTTCCAGCTAAAGTAAGTTCCCAAAATGTAAGACGCTTTCTAAATTGTGAATGTTTCACTGTTTCACTCATATTAAAGTACTTTGGTTTCACTGTATACTGTGTTTCGTGTCAATTTTCCCGCCTATTTCGTTATTAGTGTTTATTAAAAATATGGATATACAAGACAAACGGACGGTTTTACGGCCTACATACTAGGTGTACAAGTCTCGAATATTCTTCAATAATGGACCATTTTTTATATGCTGCAGCGTCCTTGCACCTAATTTATTTGCATCTGAGGATTTTTTAAAGAAAATATGAATCTATAGTATATATAGGCACTTGAATTGTATTAATAGTCTTTAGGCATCTTTGGCCGGGATGAGGTAGTGGTGAAGGATGTTGGAAGGAAGTCGGCCATGGCCTAGTTTTGAAGGTACCATCCTGGCATTATGGTAGCCTAACTAGTAGTATGACTGAGGAAACCTCACTCTTCTCTTCTTCTTCTTCAAGACTCCTCGGCACGAGGAGATAAATGGAACCGGTAAAATAATGCACCTTTCTTTCCAGTCAATACAAGTATAATATGTTAATTAGTAAGAATACGAATAAGTAATGAGTACTAAATAAGGTCCGTTCGCAACCGGAGTTGGCTTGTTCCCCGGAATAAGCGAACAAAAAAAAATATATATATATAGTTAAAATGTCATGATCGGGTAAGAAGTTAAAAAGGTCTAATCAGGGTAAAGCGTCAAATCCGGTAGAGTTGAAACGGAATTGGGGCAGAAGTTCGGAAGGAAAAGTGAGGGAGTGGGAAAGTGTGTAAAATGAAAATGGAAGAAAGAAGGAATGTATATGGGTGTAATGTAAAAGAATGTGTAAATGTATGGGCGTGTAGTGTATGTTTGTGTATCACACGGCTGGGCACACTCCCGCACTATTCACTTCCGCAGAGCCTCAGATAACCGATGTTCACTAGCTGCAATCCTTCGCCGAACTCCCGAAACCTCACTCCGGATGGTGGATAGCTGAAAACGAACCGACGACCTCCTGAAAGCTAAGCCAAGGCTCTACCAACTGATGAGCTAATGTATAGGTAGTATATATAGCGAAAAGAGAATTACCGTAATTAATCAGTTGGTTTAACGGTATGCCATACCGACTTACCTTAAACTTTGTTACTGCTCAAAGAAGCTTCAGGCTTAGGGGAAACTAAGAAGAGATGCCGCACTTTTTGAAAAATGGTTGTAGAGAGAATAATAGAACCTAAATTGCTGAAGAGCTGTATTTCCGGAGATACACAATCGTTTACACAAAAGCGAAATAAAGCTCATAATAACGCATAATAAGCTGGAAATAAAGCGAAATAATAAATAATAACGCAACAGTGAAAAGAAAAGAAAAGAAAAGAAAAGGGGAAAGACGATTTTCGAGCTCACCAAAACGACTGAAAGAGAGATACAGACAGCATCATGCTGGAAAGATACCGTAGTACTTTTTTTTTGTCGTACATGTTCTCTAACAAAGTTAATGCACATGATACTGTTAAACGGGGTATCCTGAATCAGTGTTCAATTTGAACCGGGGGGTAGTTGGGATGTCCCCCTCTCTGCGAAAATCTTTCCTGGCTCTGTTTTCCGAAATATTTCTCAACCTATGATATGAACGGATATAAAATACGATTTTCTACGTTCTCAAAAAAAAAAAAAAAAAAAAAACCTTTCTGGAAAGTGTACAAATTTGTTACTGTCCTGAATCAGAGTAATCCTGAACAGAAATGGGCAAAAGTCTGTATTGGTGTCTGGTGCCTACTCTTCTACAAAGACAATAAAAATTACTATTATATAACATTACGTGTTTCCAAAAGAATACTGATAACATGTATGTAATAAGTAGTGCAGAAACTGGTAAAAAAAAAAAGCTTTAAAGAATATACCTCAAAAAGTATGGTGTTGCAATATGAAATATCAGACTAACGCTGCTCATAGTGATGCTCTTTATGACTCCAAGTGTCTGCAACAGAAACCAGAGCAGTATTTTTCTGAAATGTATAAAGACGTCAGATGGCTGCATTTTTAAGAACTTAAGGCA
>JAGDQP010006943.1:0-29926 GCA_022664845.1 Lepisma saccharinum | reverse complement strand
AATCCAGAAAAAGCGACCAGAATTGGCCAACAGAAAGGGAGTTGTGTTCCATCATGACAATGCGCGGCCACACACATCTTTGATGACTCGGAACAAATTGACGGAACTTGGTTGGGAAGTTTTGATGCATCCACCGTATAGCCCGGACCTTGCACCATCTGACTACCATTTGTTTCGGTCTCTGCAAAACTCTCTTCATGGTAAAAAATTGGCCGACCGAAGCGCCGCTGAAAATCACTTGGCTAAGTTTTTCGACGAAAAACCACAGAAGTTCTATCTACACCGATGGAATTATGAAGCTACCCGAAAAATGGCAAAAGGTCATAGATAATAATGGTCAATATGTACTTGATTAAAATTGATTTTCAATAAAGAAATTTTTTGTTCAAAAATGTACCAAAAAACCGCTGAGACTTTTTATAAATATATAGAAATATATGAAAGTAACAATGTAATATTGTATTGTCGCCCGATTTACGTCGCTGTGCAAAATTTCATCATTTTATGACGTCGGGGAATGAGTTAACGTTGCCATATTTGAGGACACCACGCACTATTGTGAACTAAAGAAAAGAACGTAATAAGCAAGTTCAAGTGTTTAAAGCTTGCGCCAAAGCTGGAAACAGACTGTTATTACACCTAACTGTATCGAGTAGTACAAATTTTTATTCAGGATAACAACAGCTATTCAATGCGCTCAGCATTCCCAATTACATACACAATATGGCGGTTATATTCCAATATATTGACTCAAACTCGGAATAATGCTGAATGGGAGGTTTTAAATTTTTATTAAAGTACGACTAACGAACGATTCATTATTAGGATGAAGACTATTCTGTTGAGCATCCAAAAGCAAAGATATACAGTATGTTAAATGTCAAACCCTAGCACTCCTTATGTTCAAAGCCAAAAAGTGTTCACCATTAACCCCATTTAACGGTACGGTAAATTACACAAGTTTCATGCAATCACTTGCAGCAGTTAGTGTGCGCAATCAAATACACAGTCGACGGAGTGTGAAAGTATTTTTCACAGGCGTCCTGCTGCAACGTTTCTGCTAGCGAGTCTTGTCTAACCTTGCCTACAGTTCGGTATCGCCTTCTTGTCCTTTCACATAGCCTCCAAAAGACTACCTACCGTTCCCCAACGAACGATAAAAGCCAGGAGATATATTTCGCTTCTTTAGTCGATGGCTTTCCTGCACCCCTCGTATTTTCATACACTTACTTTATACTTCACACAAGCCTTCTCCACACCCTATAATAGTTTATTCTCTGACGACATACCAGATTTTTTATACGTGTTCAACACATTTTCATCATTTCTGTTGCTCTACTATGGGACAGCATCATATTTTCTTGGATAGCATTGGATGATAGCACTTGTACGCCTAAGAGTTATACCACTTGCTATTATTATTCTACTCGTCTATATCCCTTTATGCTCCTGTGATGACCTTCACCCCAACAGAATGTCTCTTCTACTTGCGCTTTATTTCATGCGGCCTCTCTTCTCATTAAAAGTGCGGCATCTTTCTTCAACATACATAAGAGGATAGATGTTGTACCTCATTTTTGCTATGGTAATGCCTTTGTGCTTTACGAGAGTCTGTGAATTACACGTAGCTGAGTAGGAAAACACAGTACCTGCCATTTAGTTACAATATGTTATTAATTCGTACTTAAAATATACAGTGCCACTTACGTTCGTCTACATTTCCGCACTCGGTTCTTGTAGCATTTCGAGCACTAGTTCTCTCGATTGCTTCTTGTTAGCTAGTGCCCCGTGGTTATACAGCGTCGTTTCACTACGTGTGGTTCCACGTACTCACACACTGGTGCTGCCATATGTCGACTGGTTTCAGAGAGACAAGAGCGATATCTCTCCTGACTTTACCGTACACAGTTATAGAATGGAGTCTTCAATGTAAATATTAACCAAAAGAAATCGGAATGCCTGGATTATATTTTATAGAACCTTAAATAAGTAAAGGTTGTGGGAAGGAGTTGACTAGAGCCTAAGTTGAAGGTACTATATCCTGGCATTTGCCTCGTATAACTGAGGAAACCCTCAGTTAGGATAATCAGCAACTGGAATCAAACACAGGCAACTAAGTTATTCTGAACTTCTCGATCATAGAGTTCTTTCTTAGTTTTCTTTGCTGTTACCGCCCATACAATTCATTTTATCTTATCTTTATCTTAGTTTTCTTTTTTCTGTGAAACTATTAGGTTTTTTAGTAAATCGTGAAACAACTCAAATAAAGATCAAAGATCCATACTCTTAATACAGTTTACAAATCTTTAACAAAACGTTTGAACTTTGCAAACGATTGAAATGGTTTCAATCTGACTGACATCTAGTGAAATGATTTGCCAACGCAGAAAAGAAAGAGGACTCTCGAAGACGTTTGATCGAGTAGACGAGTGACACCGCTTAGAGACAGACGAAAACATTTTGTTTTAGTTGATTACCAACTGAATAACACACCGTTGAAACTTATTGAAGCATAGCTGGTGAGAATGGACTTTCTCATTAAAACGAAGCAGAGCAATTTCCTGCGAGGAACCGCTGCGGAAGAATTGTTTTGCCGTAGGGGGAATGAAAGGGCTGTTGCGTTCTCCGGTGCTCTCTGTTATCTAGTGGCATATCCGTATTAAACTTCCGCTCAGCTCTCAAGTACATGAAAATCGAAACCTACATTCTTTTCACATTCAACAGGTGGTCTGTCGCCATGGCCTCCACTGATTTGACAAATCAACAGAGACAAGCTACCGGAATTCACTACTATTGTTTTTTTTCGAATATTTTAAAAGTTAATTGTAACATATATTTATTTCTCTTCTATTTTTAATTATGCGCCACATACAGAAATTCCAGAGGGATAAAAAAAAAAAACAATAAAACGTGTTTGTCTGCGGAAACGTACGGAAGTACATTTTAATGTTTTGACACAATATTAATTTGCAGAGTATATGAAGTTAATGTTTGACTATAATATATATTCTATATTTGTGTGTATGTACACAGAGTTATGACTTCATTGTAACCCCGTGTTCCTGCGTGATAAATCGATGAACTTATGTTCAAAAGTAATGAAAAGGCATTCATTTGATTTAGCTTTTTTTTTAAAAAAAAAAAAGAAAGAAAGAAAGTGACCCCAAACCGAAAAAAATCGATTTTACTATATACGCGTATAGAATAAAAAAAACAAAGCACTTCAGAAGCTTTAGTTATCATTTCTAATGATGTAATTGGATATTACTTAAGTAATTTTGAGCGTTGGACTCCTATCCGCGTGGTCCCGGGTTCAATTCCCGGATGGAGTCCCACTTTCCGGCTTCCACCCAGCGTCGTAAGGGAGTAACGTGAATGAAGACGTGACGGCCACACTCGGTCTGGTAAGCCCCTGATACGTCTGTTCGTCGTTAGGTACGCGCAGTGCTGACCACACAGCAGTTACTCAGGTGGACGTAGTTCCACTAAGCACGGACAGATGGCCTATCGGTCTGTTACGCCAGTGTTTTTTTTTTAAACAAAGCGTAATGCTCGACAATCTTTTTCGTTATGTTGATATTCGTACTTGTGAAATTGATAGGTAAGGTTGTAATATTGTATTTTTTTCTAACTGTTTCTGTTATGTTAAAGCACTAAACTATTAAATGATTCAAAAACTACCTAAATAATATCCAATCGCATCATTAGAAATGATAACTAACGCTTCGAAAATATTTTACATTTTACTCCTATACGCGTATATGATAAAATCGAATTTTTCGGTTTGGGGGTGACCTTTTTCAAAAACTAAATCAAATGAATGCCTTTTCATTACTTTTGAACATAAACTCATCGATTTATGACACACTAACACGGAATTACAAAAAAATCATAGCCCTGTATACACACATATTTATAACATTTGTATTTTGTCCTGTGAGGTTTTATGTATGGCCATGGACCATGTGTGTATTCGTTTGTTTGTTTTTTTCTGTAAGAGTCTGAGGTTTCCCTTTTTGTTATAGCTATGGACAAAAGTTTTGTCGCATGTCTATAGCTAATATTTCTTTTCCAAAAAATAGATATATTACAACATCGTATAAATTTACTGACTTGCAAGAATATGCAGAATTGTGTAACGTATTTGTGTGAAAAATATTGTCCTCATCTGCAGCCAAACACGGTCGATATAAAATAAAATAATATTTTGCGTCGAAAAATTTCGAAGTCCAAAAATCGCACCAAGTTGTAAAGTTCCCTCGTTTTTCCCGCAAAGGGAATTTTCTTTGTAACCCAAAGAGAATTTTAAACTCTAGGTTTTGTTCATAGATGTCAGTGTCACACGTATTTCTGAAGTAGGTTGCGCAGAGATGCGTCTATCAATGACAAATTATTTAAAATTAAGGGCCATATACAGAGTCGTTTCGCGGACTACCTAACGGACTCTTGAGAAGCACTTAACTATTTGGTAATGCACAGTCGTCCCACAGGGATGAAACAGTCACTGTTTCTTTCAGGCATGCTTTCGAGGGGTCATTTCAACCGCTCCCCCGAAAGAATTAGTGTCAACACTTGTATTACTCATATACGCATACTGAAATACGCATATAATAGCACATCCTATAAATGTTCTTCATGCTATTTTGAGGTTAACTAAGGAAGTGTGACATATCGTTAAGTAACATTATTGTTATTTTATATTTTAATACATTGGAGTCAATATACATTATTTATGATTTTCATGAGCCCCCCCCCCCCCCCCCACACACACATACATACGAGCTCCCCCCGAATGAAATCTTCTGAAAGAAAGACTGGAAGCAGTCCCGTAGCCTTCACTCAGAGCTTCCCTTGGCTGGCCCGTTAAGTACTCGTAAGCTTAAAGAAGTAAAACAAGGAACAGAAAGTATGTAGACGTCATTAGATGATGTAATGGGTAATATATTTAAGTGCATAATACACTTCAATAAATTTAAACTTTAAAAACGTGCTTGTAATAACTGAATTTACTATGATCGTATTCACTGCTGGCGATGTGGCGCAATCGGTTGAAGCACCCTGTTTTTTAAATACTTTTATTTCAGGTGGTTCGAACCCCCAATATTATCTTTTTTTATTTTCACGAAACGCAATAGTAACGTAATATTAATAGTTTTGATAGTTTAACAGTTCTAATTTACATTTTATTTTCTGTGGTAGAGAAGCTATGGAAAAAGGGATCTTATAACATAGTTCAGTACGTTCGTCTGTCCATGTGTGGAAATGAAATCTCAGGAACCACGACATGTAGAGAGATGCTTTATGTGTTGTTGCATAGGTATTGGCTAGACTAGCTCAGAGCCGCAGGAACTGTCTTGATTTGTACAGTTGTTTATTGTTGCCGACCTATTTTATAAAAATTCAATTTTTCCAATTATTTTCATTTTGTTAGACCTATCTGCACCAAACTTGGCATAAACATTATTGGATAAAATATGAAAATTGTTAGGGTTTCACTGTTCCGAAACATCCAGCTTATCAGTGTTATCAATCTATTTTCTATAAAATTCATTTATCAGATTGCTTCTATTATGTTAGACGTAGCAACATCAAATTTCCCATAAATAAATATTATTCGACACAATACAAAAATACTGTTTGTGTCCCTGTCCCCAAACACCCCGTTGTTAGTGTTGCCAAGCCATATCCAAAATATATAATATGAACCACTAGGTGCAGAGACGTGGTTACTTTATCGTTGAAGCGATCTTGGCTTGATATTGTAATAACTTTCACTGCTCTATATCATCGTAATCAGACAGAATATGAAAGCTCGGACATGTATGGCGCTCTCTGAGGCGCACTCTCTCAAATTAAGTACCAGAGTGTCCTTATTGCGAAAGGAAACATTACCCATTGTTCTAACACTTCAGAATTTGAGAAGTGAGGAAAAATGTATACCATAATACCTGAGAGTAAATTGTGTTTGAAATGAAACATTACGCTACTGTTTTCTTTTTTCACTGGAGCTTTGCACGCAAGGAAGACGCTAAACGGAAGGGGGGATGCGGAGACCCCAGAATCTATCTTAGCTCCCTAGTTCTAGTAATAATACTCTTTATTTCATACAAATGTCATAACTTAAGTCAAGTTCCCAAATGTTTCAAATGAAATAGTGTAGACCTCGAGCTTTCTATCTTTGTGCCCTCATCAGGGACTCCACCGGGATTTTCAGTTGGGGGAGGTATAAAGTCAAAATTGGGAGGGTGTAAATGGAGTTTTGCACTTTTTCTACCGATTTTTGATTATAACAATTTTAATGTTGGGGAATACTCGAGAATTTTGGGGAGTGACCCCCACGGGGGGTTCTGGCAGAATCACTGGCCGTCAATGACGAGCGAAGGAAGTCCTGTTATAAAAGTTAGGATATTCATTTTGAGTTTTTTTGTGGGGAGGGGGCGTAAAGTCAACATTATGAGGGTGTAAGTGGTATTTTTTGCGCGTTCAATCAATTTTTGAAAGAAAATTTGTCTAAACTGGGCGTACACTCCAGGTTTTCGGGGCGACACCTCCACACGGGGAGATCTGGCGGAATCACTGATCCCTTCTACTCTTTTTGTCAATGTAATTCTATATTTTGAGGGCTCTATAGTCTAGTGGTTAGAGCGTTGGACTCATGTACGCGTTGTCCCGTGTTCAATGCCCGGCTGCACCACCCCACTTTTCGACGTCCACCCAGCGTCGTGAGGCAAATTGGGGGTCACGTGAATAAACACGTGACGACCATTTGGTCTAGAAAGCCCCTGATACGCATGTTCGTGGTGAAGGTGACGTGCAGTACTGACCCCACGGCCGTCACTCAGGTGGACGCAGTTCCACCAATCGCGGACAGATGGCGTTGGGACAGGCTCAGGACCTTTTGGTCTGTAACGCCAGTGGTTATTTATTATTATGTTATTAATGTTATATTTTCCCCCTTTTGGCTCAGATTCTTTATGCTACGGTGGGTGAGGTAGGTTCTGTTAGGTTTCGTTATTCTAGATAGCATCAAATATGAAAAAATACAAGGTCCAAGAAGTAATTACAATGGAAAAGACATCCGAACGTTACTTGAAAAATACGCTTCTTAACAGAACGGTTGATAATCGAGGGTCCCGGGTTCGAATCCCGGCAAGGGCATGAATACTTGTGGATTTTAGAGACTTAACAGCTAATGGACTCATGACGAGCCAAAGCCATTAGTTTCTAAAATAGCCCCAAAATGCAAAATTTACCATTTTCTTAGCACGGTTGATAAAATTGCAATGGCCCTATATGTAATATAAATAAATTCATGCTTTTTTTATTTCCTCCTCAGAACTTGGCTACGATGCGTGACTTACAATTTCTCACCATTACATTCCCTATGTAATTTTAACAAATTTGAATACCAATAAGTGATTCTGCCATATTCCCCCGTGGGGGAATCCCCAAAAATTCTCGAGACCAGCCCGAACTTTAAAATTTTACCTTCAAAAACCGATAGATGCCGTTGAAACTCTACTAAAAACCTTCCCAATTTTAAGCTTACATCCCCCAAACTCAGATTATATTTTATTTATAAGGTTGTAAAATTGCTAATCTATTTTTCACATTGAAAACCCACTCCCGTGGTTCAGGCGATAAGGTCGCGAACTTCAGATCGGTAATGGATAGACACGTGGGTCCGAACTCCGCAGCCGACCATCCTTACTGAGGTTTTCCAGGGTTTACCTCAGTTTCACCTGGCGAACGCCGGGATGGAACATTAAATAATGCCCTGATCAATAGCTTCACCATCCTCTACCTACCCCACCTTGGCCTGAACCAAGGATGCCAAAAGACCATAAACAAATTCAAAAAATAAAAATCAGATTAAAAATTACAGAGGAGGATAGATTTATTTAGCTCTGAACTGGGCTAATTTTAATTATATGTGTGTGCTATCACCAAAATGTGACAAGTTTGTTTCTTCAAACGCATTGAATACTGTTATCAATGATACACATTTAAGTCATACAGAGCATCTCCATTACTAGTGACATAGTTTACTAAATGAATAAACTACATACTAATACAAAGATCATTACTAATGCATTTATTTTACTGCCATCTTTTAATCAATGTATGAACTACATGATTTGTGACTCTCTTTTCATTTCAAATTTGAGTATATTGCAATAAGCACGTGGTTTATAAATTGTTTTACCCCTAAACGTAAAATAGAAATAAATAGTCATCCCTGATCTTTGAAAAATAACGAATTGTTCATGGTTAATTTATCAAAGCTAATAAACAGACATCATAAATAATCTTTTTGTACGAACTTAATGTTCCAGACAACAAAGTGGCTATATGCGTGGAGAGTTAATGTAAAACCAAAACTTTAAAAATAAACACTGAAAAACAACAGCGTTTATGTAAAATTTATTATGCATTAAACTTCCAGAAGTTTGAATTAACTCCCTCAACTTTGGTTCTGAAATATAAAGGGTATTGAGGAGCCACTAGTTAGTAAGTGCCTGCTTGATCTAGTGTAGGCATGGGCTACAACAGGCCCGCGGGCCGCATGCATCCCGTAGTATAATGTGCGGCCCGCAGTAAAATAAAAACTATATTAAATTGAAATATGTAATCAAATTTACTTTAAAAACCAATATTTACAATCAAGTACTCCATATTGTTCTCCCAGGAGTAAAATGATTTTATAAAGACAGAAATTAAATATTGGTTGAGTGCAAAATGTGTACCAATTTTGACATCTCACAGTTTAGCGGGATACTAACCTCATAAATGGCACTGTCAGTGCATGAATCGATAGTCACATGATCAGGGGAACATTAAAACAGGCACAGGCAGCGAGTATCGACGAGCAGAGAGGGACAGCGTATCTTGTTGGTGAAATGAAGACCGACAAAGAGAACATCACACACTGTTTACGTTCTGAGTTGATAAAGGAAATAATGCAGCCGCACCCTGCCACAACATTCGCCAAGTGCAAGCTGAAGATTCAGTTGACGTTAGCACATTCGTCAATGGTTTCGAAAATTCAGGAACGGAGACAGAAATTCAACGACAGTCTGGATATCCATCATGTTTTCCAAAGATCATCTCGACGAAACCATACGAAACAACCCGAATCCAATGGTCAAGAAATTAGCGGAAACGTTTCAGGAACACAGGAAAACAGTTAAAGATGCGTAGAATCCCTGAGTTTCATCACAAAGTTCGAAAGTTAGGTTCCACATCAACTGAGAGAAACTCAACGGGAGTTGTGCATCGCGACCTGTGTTTCCATGCTTTCCCGGTACAAAAATTACCGGTTGTTGACACACATTGTCACGGGTGATGAGAAGCGGGTTTTGTTGCGAAGCGTAAAGCGTCAAAGAATTATGTGCCGTGATCCTAACAGCCTCCATCGACGTTAAAACTACAACCTCATCCCAAGAAGGAGATATTAAGTGTTCGGTGGGACGTCAAAGTTACAATTCACTAGGAAATCCTGAAACCTAACCAAACCATCAATGTTATCTTCTACTATCGACAGGTAGACAGACTGCGAACCGCATTGCGATTGAAGCGCCCAAGCATCGTCAATCGCGATGGAGTCATCATCCACCATGATAACACCAAGCCACATGCTGCTGTCACAATCTGTCAAAGATTGATGGACTTTGGTTAGGAGCCCACCCATCCCATTATTCTCCTGACTTAGCCCCCACAGACCACCATCTGTTTCGCGCTTTGCATGCTTTTAAATAATTGCTCCTTTTTCTACACTCTACACAGAAACAGTTTGGAAAACGTTTGTTGTTGTTGTTGTTTTGTTTTGCATTCTTCATGATTTTACAAAATTCACGGACAAAGCTAATACAAGTCAGGTGAGATTCTTCTTTCCTTATACGCTTTCTTCTTTCCTTATAAGTTTTAGGGACTTCACGGAAATATAAACTCGTTGGCTTTCCGAGTTCACCATTTCACAGGCTTTCGGCATATTACAGAAGTAGTAGTTTTAGCAGTGAATAGAATTAGCACTACTGGTATTTGTGGAATTTGAAATAGTATTTAAATAGAAGTAGTAGTCGTAGCGGAAAAGTATTCGTAGCCGTAGAAGTAGTACGTAGTAGTAATAACAGCAGTAGAAATAGTAAAGTCTAAGTCACATTAACAAGTGACATTTACATAGGCCGTGACGGTTCAACCTTTTAGCATTAGGCAATCATAGACGACAGTTGTATTTCAATTTCAGTTAGGGCAACTAAACTAATTCTGCTGGAGCCCATTCGACAATATAATGCAATTTAAAATTTACAGTCACTTCCAGAAGAAGTAAGTAATAAATAAGTTATTCATATTGTAAAGATTTATGTAGATCACTCTGTATTGTAGCTACCCGCAGCATTTAATGCCTACCACCAGCTTGCAGCAGCTGATAGGTGACCTAGGCATACGTAGTAAAACTATGATTTTCATTTCTATTATTATTGGCAGAGTAGGGCCAATAACAGCTATTGTTCAATTAAAAATAATAATCAGTAAATTGTTTTATTCTTGAATGCTTTAAAGTTTAAACATATTCCATGTTATCAGTTTTCTACATCTTATTTCAATTTTAAAAATATATTTCCGTACTAATAATAGTGAAATGTTACTTGCAAAGTTTGTTGAATTGGTGGTAAAACATAAAGAAAATATCACGGCTGGATTAAATACCAAACGACGAAATAATGAAAGTAAAGATTATCAATATGAATCTACGATTGAAAAAATATTACCGACGACTAGGATTTGAACCCGTGAGAAAATTACATTTTATTACAATCTCTACATCATAACCGCTCAGCCAACCTATTAAATAGTATTTTCTGTCTCATTTTACTTGCTTTTACGGTAAGACATTTCGTGTCTTACCGAACTGTTACCACATTCCGTGTTTAATTAAGAATTATTATTATTTTAAAATCTTGTTCTAGCTTGTAATTCCATATTTATTTATAAACACAATTACAATGTCCATCGTAATTCATCTGCACTGCGTTTTAGCGCTGGATTATGTTTAAACTTTGAACGCGAGGTAACTTCCCTCTACTGCGGGAAATTCATGCGAAATTGGGAAATATTCTATAAAGACATGCGACAAAACTGTTGTCTATAGCTGTATCAGTACCAGTCTTTTTCCAGTATTCCGTTTCCGTGTCTGCCGTCTCGTGGTAGTGGATGTTTGGTTAATGTTTTAATATTTTAAGGTTTGTCTTTATGAGATGAAACTTTGTCTTAGTGGTGACCTAATAGTATTCTAACCGGGTTCTTTGCTGCTTGATATGCATTTTGTTCCACTGCTGTTATGTCTTTATCAATTTTTCTCTTGTCTGTTTTGTTGGTTTCACATTTTGGCAAGTTTCCCTGGTTTTTGGTCTGTTCCGGTTCCCTGGTAATGTAGATTTTCTTGTTTATATCTGCTATTTGGTAGTTAGACTTCTTTGTAAGTCTCGGATTCCGGAATGACTTAACAAAAAGGAAAACCTCATACTTTGACTAAATAAAGTGGTTAAAGACATATGGGTCCGTCGTCATAAATATCAGCTTTAAACCTTCACAGGACAAAATGACAAATATAACCAGTATACAAAGTGCCAGGAAATTTCTTCAAAACTTAAAATCAGATGAAGGTGCGCAGAGTGTGATAACTGATGCAAAATGATGTTATAACTGATGCAACTTACTTTCAAATTAAACTTAAATCCTGACTTTGAATAAGGGGAGAAAATTCGTTCAAGAAAGAGTAAAGTACATTTTTCCCGCAAAAGGAAATGTGAATCCGTTCCTCGAGGATCAAAACAGTCATCTAAAGGGAACTTTTTAAGTGGTTCTGGACATAGCTATCGACTGAACTGATACAACTTTTTTAAAAAATAAATGAAAAAATCCATAGTTCTTAGTATGACGTCACATACACGAACCTAAGTATTGGGATACGAAGAAAACTTTAGTAAGATGCATGGATCTACTCACTCTACCATTTTGTTGTCTTATTGGAGAGCTCCTGCATACAGAAATTTTGAGCTACATTGTGAAAAACAGTTTTCTTTTTTTTATACATGCTTTTGTGTTCCTTCAATTTCTACTGACTTGTCAATATCGTTTGGGAATGGGGAAAAAAAAGTTTCTCAAATCTCAAACTGATCAAAGCCTATTTCAGATCAATAATATCTCAAGAACGTTTATCTGGTTTGATTACTACGGCAATTAAAAAGATTCACTTAATTCGTTAGATGCAAATAATATCTTAAGGGAATTTGCAAAATTGAAAGTAAGAAATTTAATTTTTCGAAGTTGAAATTAACAGCAGAGCCGGCTCGAGGGTGTTCGAACTGTTCCCCCGAACAGAGCGCAAAATTTTTGGCGGCGCCAACCATTTCAGACGCGGGTGTATCGAAATGTGTATCATTAAATTATAGTATTAAATTACTATTTATGAGGGCGCATGGAAAATTTGGAACAGAGGGCCAATTGAGTTAGAGCCGGCTCTGATTAACAGTTCTACATTTCTTAAATTGAATCTACAATTCATAGACTTGTTTAATAAGCCTAAACGTGTCCGTTAACTTTGTGCTTTTGCATACCTTTGATTTTACTAGCTCTCCTTCATATATTATTTTTGTCCATCTTTGGTATTCAAATGATTTGAACCACTATTTTGGTATGTTCTAAAAGGATTTATGGTTCAGTTCATTTACTCTCTATATCTGTATATAAATGTTTGTTGTATCAGATTTTTCACAGGTCCTCCATATCTTTTGCCAATAAATCATAAAACTTCGGGTTTTGTTTAAATTGTATTTATATCCTATATATTGTTCATATTGTCTTAGTTTGTATAAAACTGCCTGATTAAGTAAACGGAAAGTAATGTTTCTACCAAATTTTGTTAAAATTGAGAACAATCGCAGAAAATAGAAACTCATTAATACTAAAATTAAGGAAAGACTTTTCAAGATATCAATGAAAGCATGACTAGTGGCGAGGAAGGGGGCGTCAAATTAATCTTTGCTTGTAGTATAGACCTTACAATAGATAGACTTGCACACCTGTACAAAAACACATTAGTTTTAGCGCAGCCAGAAATGGGGAAGCGTGATAAGTCTATCTATTGTGAGGTCTATGCTTGTAGTAAAAGAAATACTCTTCATCCGGCCCTGCGTACGATGCGTAGACCAAAAGTCATGATGTGGTGGTGTGGAACGTATAGCATACTAGAAATAATCGATCAGTGTAGTTGAAAATACTTTGACTGGTGACAGTTATCTCCGCCTGCTGCAAGAATCAGTTTTCCCATTCGTCTTAAATGATGGCCCAAAATTCTTCAAACAGGATGTTGCCATTGCATCCTTTCATTTCGGTGTACATATTTTTGAATATCTAGATCAATGGTCTCTTGGTGCTGGATTGGGCGGCGCGGTTCAGTTGAGTAGCCACCTGGTTAATTGGACTTAACTCCGCTCACAGGACATTCTAAAATCAACATGCACGAACTACCGAGCAGCCATAGCTCATTTGGTACAGTGTTGGCTTCGCATTGTGGAGGTCCTGGGTTGAATTCCAGCAGTCGGCCATCATCACTGAGGTTTTTCCAGGTCTCTTTCTAATCTTTCGGCCACACCAGGCTAATGCTGCGATGGTACCTTCGAAACTAGGCCCTCACCGACTTTCTTTCCACACCCTTTCCCCATCCCTAACCCAGCTTGAGCCATAATTACCTAAAGGCTATAAAATAAATTTAAACATCCAGTAATTTGAGAAAGGTTAAAGATAATAGCACTGGTGACTTTCTGAGAAAGGTTCAAATGTATTTGGTATATGACCTAGCAGCACAGAATATCGGGCAAATATCTATCATGGTTGGCCCAGTATTGGACCGATATTGGCCTGATATCCTGTGCTCCTTGGGTCCCTACTCCCATTTGAAAACTTTGAGTTGAATCCAAGAAGGCGGACAAAGCATATAGCATAGAGATGCAGTACTTGATCTCATTCACATTGCGTATGGTAATATTAACGTTCAGCAAAATCTATAGAAATTATATGGGTGCTTCCACACTTTTGAATCACCCGACATTTAATGTTTAAAACAAACAAATTAAAAGAAATAGTGAATAATATTTCTCACCGCTCTGTACGTCCGTTTCTGGCCTGCATGTTTTCCAGCTCGACCTTCCATTTCGACGTGAACACTGTAAATGATATCGAAGAAGTTCTCCACCACAGCCACTTTTTTGTATAAGTGTTTTTCTCGGCCATGGCCGTCCTGCAAAGAAAAAGATTGACATTGTTAGTGAATATCCTACAAACGTTTAAAATACGCAGTAAATTCACCAGATTATCATTTAGCGCATTGTAATAAGATAAATAAGCTATATTTATCTTGGTGAGCCACTACTGTAGGACAGGGCTGAGAGGGAGACCCGACTTTGTGACCTTGAGTGTGAGTCAAGTACAGCTCAAGGGCAAAGATAGCCGATCAGATGAGCGATAATTCGAAATCTTTGCTCAGAAAACCTAATTTCACGATATAGTTTCATTCGGAGGTGTTCGGATTCGCGGGGTTATACTCTATATACTGTTTATTAATTCGTGTAACTGAAAAACAGTCTGTATATGGATAGCTCAGCCCGCTATATATTTCATTTCCTCATTGAATCATCTCACAACTAAAAAAAAAAAAAAATCTAGTCATCCTAGCAAATGGCACTATTAATTTAAAGATGAATCAAGACCCATCGGCAACAAAATAGCCCGACAGACAGATTAAAAAAATAACAAAATAAGACATCCAGAACACATCGTAAAGCATTTCGAATCAGACTGGAGATGAGAGACTTACTTTTATTTGTTATGCAAGCCCGAGCTTAGATAAATACATAATCCAATATTTACTTTCGGAGAGCATTCTTACCTGCCTCTATATATGCGGACCTGGTCGGAACTGGAATAGTCATAAACCCAGTTGACAAACTGTCCAAATAAAATAATAAAGTTTATATCTCCCCATTAGCTACATCTGCGGGGACAATCTTTGAGTAAGAAACCAACAATTAGGATGCTTGTTTTAAAAAGGGTAGAAAATGTTGGGTCATTTGAAATATTAAAAATCATTATTCTTAAACTAATTTACTGGGGATAAAAGTTTCCTTAGACTGCACATTTTTTAACGTTTTAATTTTCCTTTCTATACATTTATTGGCAGTTAAATCCTACGCCCATCACATCCGAGGGATGATGTCCTTCAGCCAGTACTCCTCCGGGGAAAAGGATGAGGAACTTAGTGGCCGGAACGTTTGTCTAGTTATCTTATCAGCATTCACCAAGTGAAACTTAGGAAGCTTCTGGTTTACCTCAATAAAGTTTACCGGCAGGAGCAGAGATGTAATGGAGAGTATACGCGGGTATACGGGCTATACCCACTTCAATTATTTAGGCATTACCGTATTCCCACCTAAAATTTATGAAATAAGCAGATATATGGGATAGTAAATGAAAGATTTCGTTACAATAAGCGAAGCATATACCTACCTAAAAATTTAGCATTACATCCATGAGCAGGAGGATTCGAAGGAGAAAGGGATGGGGAACTACTGGCCAGAATCGTAATAACCATTCATCAAGTAAAACTGAGAAAATCCTGGAAAACCTCAAGTCAGGTTAACTGGTACCAGGACTCGAACTTCTTTGCTCCCAAGTCCGGGACCATAGTCACTAGACCACGGAGAATGGAGCGGAATGTATCACTGAATTCAAAACACGTTACTACATTTGCCACATATTTGATGAGAGAAATAAGTGACAATCTTTTTACCTCAATGTATACTACGGCTAAATGTCCACGATGTCTATTGTCAATACGCCCGCTCGTCTTACCATTTTCGATCACACACAGAAAATGTTTCGTATTTTCGTAATTGACCTCGTTTGTCTCTATCTCTATATATACATTGTTTCTAAACGAAGGAATCTGAAAGACAATATTAAGGTAAACCATGTCCTTATGCTATCAGTAAGCAAACAACAAAAAACTACTTTCCGTTGGTTTCTGGGAAAATATCCTTCTCTGTAAGGTAGAAAAAAAGATCGATTTTTTGGAGGCTCGTAGTAAGGAAGGGCGCACATACATCCTTTTTCTGTGATGTGCGTCAAGCCCTGTTTCTGTTCTGTTCCTGCGAGTGAGAGTGAGTGAAGAAGTAGAAGTTTTTGGGGTGGCAGATATGGAATGGGGTGACTAGAGGATATGGGGGTAGAAAAAGAAGACCAAGCTCTACAGGAAGAGGATGAGGAACAGAGAGAGTTTGTATGAAGTTGTGTGAGAGAGAAATGGAAAGGGGTTATTTTTTCCCTTCTCTATCTTTAGAAGCTCCCTATTTCCTCCACCCCATTCCAAACCATCCACACCCACACCCCGATCCTTCTGGCTCTTGGCTTGGAATGAAGTACAGAAAGTTGATGGTGGTGGTGGTGCTGCTGGTGATGAAGGAGTGGGGGGAAGAGGGTAGTTCACGTGACGCAGGAAGGTTATGAGCTGCAGGTCAGGGTGGATGGAAACTGGGGTGGGAGACGTAGAGATAGGTAGGTGGAGGAAAAGATATTGATTTACGTGGGTTTCTCTAGCTTCTCTCGCTCTTTCTCTGACAGGAGAGAAAAAAGAAGACAAGGGGCGGGTGTCTACCCATCTCCCCCCTAGGGATGCGGGATGAGGTGATCAGAGGGTGGCCAAGCCAGAAAAGCCGGTTGGGCTCTTGTAGGGAGGATACGAAAAAAAAAACAGACGAAGGGATGAGGAAAGGCGTTACGAAAACCTTGATAGAAGAAAAAAAGCAGAGAAAAGAAGGAAGGAATGAAGCAGAAGAAAAGAAAAAACAGGCGGAAGAAAAAGGGTGCTTGTCCAACTGACAGAGAAGGCTCCCCCGCTGCAGGCTAAAGGAAACAGAAAAAGAAAGAAAGAAACGCAACAAAGACAAGAAGAAAAAGGAAAAAAACTGAAGAGAAACGCAAGGAAAAGAGAAATAGCGGAGAATTAGTAATGAAGGAGGAGAATGGCAGGAGTAACTACCGTCGGAAGCGAATATGAAGACGGCAAAGAAAAGAATGGTAGGAAAAAATTGTGGCTAGAACCTATAAAAATATAAAAAAATATATAACGAAAGTGATGAACTATAAACAACACCGCGGTAGTAAAAAAAGAGAATAAGTAAAGCAAATTTCGCGTGAATTGCAAAAGATAGTTATAGACTTTTGTTCAATATGATTCAATATACCTGCTCTTATAGTTTGGTTATCAGTGATCCTAATATTGTCGTGTATGAACAACTTCGTAGGTATTTGAGCCATTTTAGTAACTAAAGACTTCAGCCAGTCTTGATTCCATTAGCTCTTAAGTTTCTGAAATCCACAAACGTTCATACGACAGACGGGATTCGAACCTTGGAAACACTGAACTGACATCTCAGACTACATGGCTACTGCGATCGGTTCATATTGATTAATGTACTCTTAGTTGTGCTCAAGTGCATATTCACACTATCCTGTATTATTAATTTTAGTGCATAATCACTACTTTGTCTGGAAACAACGTGAGCACAGTTTAGAACTTTACTCGATTGAAAAAGAAAATTATTTAAATGTAGGGAAAGCTCATCTGTAGGTTTTATGATGGCACAAGGACTAATTGTGTGGGAGCAGTGGAGAGGATAATATAGAACTAACTGGAGACCTTTAGTGTTGAAGAGACGAAAGTGAAAGAGAGGTAGTAAAAGAATACTTTAAAAATAGAAATTAGGAGCTAATTGTAAAGTTCTTGCACTGAAAAAGATCTATATATCTTATATATCTAGATCTAAGATATCTTTTGGACACATAAAATGAGTCGACTTGTGCTCACTTCCAATGTAAAGATATAAAAAGATGAGTTTCTTACAAGTTAGAGTGCAACAATAAGCAATTCTGGCTTCCTACGAACGTGTTAGCGGGAACGCGGCTGGAAGACTGGTTATCTCGGTGATAGTTTGGTGGCGTAACCAATTCAGCCATTAAGCCACGCAACAATCGTCACGTTTCTTCGATAAAAGTTGAAGGATTTCAGTGCAAAGGGGAGTAAGCCTGATTTTATCCTAATAGATAATTAATGAACAGAAAGTTTACAAGAATTTTTTTAACTGATCGTAGAGGTTTTCTCAAGTACGTTCAGAGTGATGAACCCACGTATTAAGTTTGGCGCATTTGTAGATGAGCTATTTTTCTTCAGGACTACACATGCAATGAACTTGGGTCTTAAGAAAATCACATGTGATTGCGAGAGTCAAGTTTGAAACTCGCGGTACATCTATGTTGTTATTGTAGTATCGACCCTCGTATATATATCTTTTTTATATATAAGGGGCATTATATAATAGATAGAATGAGACATGTGCATATCTATTATTTATGATGCAGCAAGGATAAAGTACACAAATATGGAAAGAAGGAATCAGCTTTCTAAAATGTCATTTTTATGAACCATCTATGCAACTGCTTCATAAAAATTACTATTGTTGCAGCATGTCAACAGAATGAATACATTGTATAACAGACAAGGCGGCACCACACATAGAAGCAGTTAGAGAGAGGGCGAGGGAAGAAGCACATCACATCGTACGAACATTTGCGCCTCTTTTCTCAAGGTTTTTAAAGTACATCCTTGAGCTGTACTTTGTTTATTACGCTACGAAGAGTCGCTCCTTTTGGAAAAGCTACAAGACCTCCTCAGCAAAGTTGGGTTGGGAGACGCAGGCAGAGTTCTTTGGTGGGGGCTGGATGTGAGTGAGTATGGTGCATTTTGGGAGGGGGAGGCAGACGCTTCAGCAGAATGAAAAGGGAGAGGAACGGAATAGAACACGAACGAAAGAAAAACTTTTTTTTTCTTTCTTTCACTTTGTCTTTTGCTCTTTTTTCCTACATTCTTCTGTCGTAGCGCTCCGTCCGTAAGGAGTGATAAAAGAAGCGACCATCACCCGTTCCTGCCTGCACAGGATTCCTTCCTTCTCTTTCTACTTTTGTTTTTTTAGTTTAACGCAGGACTGAATTTCACAGACATGTTCTCGGTCCCACACTTTGTACTTCTCTCTCTCTCTCTCTCTCTCCTTTCTTGTCTGTGTGTAGGATTCCATTTTCGTCCTCCATGTTGTTTTATCTTCTTCCTCCAACTTTGTCCTGCTTGCTGTCAATTGGTTTTGTGCAATATGCACAAAACACACACACATGCAGAAGCTCGCTCACTCACTCACACTACACCTACACAATCCACCTAAATGTATACATGGAAAGTTTGTAGATATAATCTAAGCACAAAGTGTTAGAGCAAGCAACATCTCCGGATTAGAATATAATGCAGCATATACAATGTGTTTTTTTTTTCTTGCTAGATTTTATTCTCATCCGTTTCTCTTCAAAGTTGTTTGGTCATCGGAACCCCACTTGAAAAAATGGAAGGAAATCCTTTCCTTTCTGTTTCTAGACTGTATTTTTATTCCTGTAATATTCTTATATATATACCGTACTGTAGCAGATCAAAGGGATTTATAATAAAATAGAAAGTGTTTAGAGCCACGGCCACTGGAACACTAATAGAGTTACTATTGCTGGAAGCGCGTATGCAATGAAAGCAAAAGGTCAGGATGTGTCATTGTGGGGTAAATCATGGCTGCTATACACAGAGAAAACAGTTTGTTCAGAATAATTAAAATTTGGTCATGGGCAACAAATTTTCGTTTATTTGGAAGATTTTGCTTTTCAGTGTAGGGGGGGGGGGGGGGCTGCAGCTTGTTTACTTTGTAAAATGATCCCGAAATCAGATTCTCTAACTATAAGAAGGACAATAAGGTGCTAGAACACTAGAAACTACACGAAACAGGTATTTTAACAAAGTGAGAAACTTACAAGTGAAAAGTGCTTTAAAAGAATATACTTCATATAATAGCTGTGACTGACACTTCCTCTCACAAATTACACAGTCTACATAGATTGGTAGGAACAAATTTCATTACACTCTTATTTGGATAAGCAATAGAAAGTTTTGCTTTATTGTGCTTTGTAATTGTAAACGAAAAAAATGTAAACTAACCCCGCGCATGGTAGATATTTTTCTGTTATCCACCTAAATTATTTGAGAATTACTAGGGCTACTAATTTATACGGTTAAGTATAAGAAGTATGGATATATTTACTTTCTTAATAAATCCTGTTTTACAGAAAACGCTTTTCTTAACACAGACAGATATTGTACTCAACCCATAAACGTTTTTCATTTTCTGACGACATAAATCCGAAGTAGCACTCTTGCACTGAAGCGTGTAATTCTTGTATGTTGATCCTATGTTCTAATACTGAATGGATGAAGTGGTGAAACGTCAGCATAGGAATAAGAGCATACGATCAGGTACATCCTTGTACTTGATGTATAAGGACACCTTTTTAATAGGAAGATTCGATGTATAACATTGCTGACAAAGTACTTACTCTAATGAGAAGTCCAACGTAACATAACAAAGCCAAGTTGGCTACATCCCAAATGACAGGTGTTCCATTCACCGTTGGAGGTATACCGTTGTCCCAAACAGTCATATGCCATTAACAATTCAAAGAAACATTCTCTGACATAAAACAATTGAAGGTGTAGATACTACGCGACACTGGATAGTAGTTTCTAAAGAGGAAGGAGATGGAAACGACTGTTAAAGGTATTAACAGACAGGAAAAATAGATAAAATGCACTAGTTTTTACTGATAAATAAATAAAATTAATATAAATAAATTTAAAATAAGCTAGTTTACCTTATGCTACCTTACAATAATGAATTTCAAGCAAACCATTATATTATTTCTACGTTTCACATTTTGCCTGACTTCCCAGGTTTTCTTAATCATACACTTTACAATAAAGAAAACACAAGAAGCACACAGTGGTCAGCGGTCATATATTTCATGAAACAGAATGAAATTAATATTTTCACAAAAATTTTTAAAAAATGTTGACAACTCAATTGCCTATAAAAGCTGGTTTTTGCAACTTGTTCAGCTTAAGCAGCGGTGAATAAATAATTATTTCAGAAAGTATATTTTAATAAAGTTAATATCTTTATTACAAACTATGCGTAGTCTTGAACACAACTCTTTGAGACAATGGCACCTGTACTGATTACAAGTGTTCACAAGTGCTACCATTAAGTGAGAAGTACGACACTAAACAAAAAGTTATATGGTTGAGCAGTTGCAATTGTGAAATAGTAAACATAAATTATCTGATAATAGATGTAACAGTTTGTATATTGTTTGTGCCAGCATTCTTGTGCTACGCTTCAAGCAATACTCATAACTAGTAAGGTGCAATATATTTGGATAAATAAAAGAAACGAAATCACGGGATGCATTCAACAGCAGCCCATTCTATGTCTGAAATGAAGAATAGAGCATAGCCCTGTCTTTAAGGTAAAAATTATATACCAAAGGTAAAAATTTAGCGAAATATGTATAAATGTAGTCTAGGCACCTTTCGCTAAAGTACATGGTGCACAAAAACTTCATACGCATAAATTCCAGCAACAAGTAGTATATTATTGTTGGAATAGGAAGTTAAAATGAAGACTACCGAAAATGTGAGTGCAATATGTTCAAAGTTCTCGCTGGCAACATGAAACTGTGTCTTTAAGATCAGATTGTAAAAAGTACCGGTAATGGGTCACATTCGTATAATTTCATACAATGTATTTTAAGAGAAATGCGAATATCGTTCGAACTACCTGACTCCACCCACTCCAAGCAAATGACCTACAAAGGTTAGGGAATAATAATAAGTATGTATTTTGGGCTTCTCTGAACATAATTATTTAACTTCTATTTTATTAGTAACATTAATTTCTTATGTTCTAAGACGTGTCTAAAAGAGGTCTTTCAACTGGAGTCAGTGACAAAATTATCTCCGAAAATTATTTAGAGACAGAGGTGGGGCTGAAAAGTATTTAAAATTTATTTTTTTACCCTGATAAGAGAGATCTCAATCATGATCCAGCTAGTGATGTGTAGCTATCAAAACCTGGATGTTTCACAACATGTGAAATAATTCCATAAATCAAAGTGGTAAACAAATGCACGTTGTCAAAAACAACCTTCTGATTCCTCTCATTCTTAATTTCATCCAGTTGAGCTTCATCAGGTGATAAAAGGCACTGATAAACATTTAACTTGCAATAATAGATAGAAGTCAGTTGAAATCTGAAAGATACAAACGTAGTAATACTAAAGATATCTCTAGGATTTTTGGTGAACAGAATTGATTCACGTAAGACTTTCTGACTAGTACCATAGATAATATCTCTACCTTTTTTATAATTTTCTTCCGAGCTCCCTCGCGTTGTGAATAGCGTTGATAGAAACAAACAAGTGGCTATATTCGGTACAGCACCATTGAGTAGCAGTGCTGACAACTTCTAACGCTCACGCACGAATATTCATGGTGCTAAAAACGTAAGTGTATTTGGAATACGAACGCGAGATTCTTTGCATTTCTTCAGGTTTTGGGATAAGGTTTATTTGTGTGTACCTCTGTATTGTTCTATATTGTTTTTGAAGGATGAAATTCCTTAAGTATACAATCAATATTTTCTTAAACATGTTGCATTTATGTATAAAATCGTACAACAGGATAGCAGACAACAGGGCCCTTTTAGCAGCACTGTGTTGTGCAAGTGGGACAAGAGAGGAGGGAACCGATTTCCTCCCTATCTCGCAACCCACCGTTCTGAAGGTTCATAGAATCGTGAACAACTAATATGTAACCATAAAATGAATACGGTACAATAGAAAGGCTGACTCATACTCCAGAAATTTATATATAAAGTAGCCAAAAATGTTCTTACCGTTTTTTGATAAACAGAAAATGTCACTTACCGTTGGTCCTACCTTAGGAAGGTAAAGGCGGTCAAGTGTGCAACTTACCACCCTACCTCACTTCGTACGTAGGTTAAGAAAATGTGGAGCGCCACCTCCACTTCCAACAGGGGATAGCTTTACCTTTTTTACTCATCGGCATCCAGCACATTTTGTTAATGTTCCTGCAGCTGCTCAATACCGCGTGGTAAAACTGGGGGAGGGTCTTGGACGGAAAGGAGGCCACGAGTGCTTGCCGCAAGTCTTCCTCATTGACGAAGGATTTCCCAGGAAGTTGGTGATCCAGGAAATCGAAGAACTAAAACTTTCGTAAATTTTATTTTTTTTATTTGGGCCAGTCTAGTAACTTTGGACTTCGACCCGTCACGATTCACCTTTAGCTGTTAAACCACAGCCATGCCCCTTCCGGGACTCGAACCCGGGACCTTCGAGCCGATGGCCTACCGCCGCACACCGCTCGGCCACCCGGCTGGCACGAATCGAAGAAGTGATTAGTATCTATTGAAGCGAAAAGATCGGGGGAGTACACTAGATGGCACAGTATCTCCCAGCCCAGTCACTGCATGCCCTGACCACTCGCGCCACATGCGGCCTGGTATTGTCGCAGTGCAGTGCTTCATCTGCAGTGCCTGCTGCACATGTTCCAAATGCTGCAAGTACAGGTCCGCAGTGGTGATAGTTTGGCTCGATGGTAGCAGGTCGTAGCGCACCATTTGGTGACTAGTCTACCAGATACAGAGCATATTTTTTGCGTGGGTGTAGAGATACAGGGACCCGCTGTGATAACTAATGTATGACGCGCTTGGAAGTCTCAACAGGACTCACTTTTCGTCACTTGTGAGAACTCGATCGAATATGGGTGTGTTGCGGTACCAAGAAATTAACGACAAACAAACAACCTGTCAGCCGTTGGTCCTTCTTGTCTTCCGGCAGTGTGTGGTGTACCCAATTGTTCAACTTGTACGCCTTCCCTATGCGGTGCAGGTGAAGTCTGGCTGTTTCATCAGAAACCTGGAAGCGTTCGGAAAATTCACCACACGTTTGGCTGCTGTTCTGCCTTATGTTCGCGCCAAAGGTTTGACATATTCGGCGATTTGATTCAGCTGCGGACAAGCCTAACTTCAAGTCGTAAAGTAGACAACCCTGAACGAGCTGCTTCGACTCCTCCATTTGTTTTCGCCATTACAACTGCTGTGAGCGTGTACAGCGCCTGTCTTAGTCACTGTCAATATTCCCACCCCACCCCGGTAGCTTTTTTCGGCACTTGTTTCTGTATGAGTGATCACATCTTTTTTACTATGCGACGTCAAAAACGAAAAGAACTTTTTAGTTACCTTGCTTTTTCTTTAAAATTAAGTATTATTTAATTCTTGACATCACATGAATTGTGGAAGATACTCTATATTTAGTATATTGTAGGAAAATGAAGTTATTCAATTTGTGCATATGCTATGCAGGGAAATGTTATGTCTTTTAGGTTGCTTGACTCTTAGGCTATCAGTCAACACTTATACTTAAAAACGAAGTACATAAAGTGGATTTTAACGAATCTGCCTTGTTTTTCTCTCCATGCATTCTAAATAAACTTCAACGGGACCACCACAGAAATGTCGAGCAAAATACAAAAAAAAAAAAAAAAAGGCCCTGTCCCTTGATAGCATTTAAGCCGCATATTTCTTTTTATAATATAGGCTGGCAACACTGACAACTGCAGTGCCTAGGTTCGGGAAAATCAACAGACGTTGTGTCGAATAATGTTTACGACAAGATTGGCGCAGCTAGGTGTAGCTGAATGGAAGCAATTTAAATAATAGATTATTTTTTAATGTGCTTTTAAGACTGAACTACTACACCAATCAAGACTGTTTCAGCGGCTCTGAGCTAGTTTAGCTAAAACTTTTCGAACGACACCTCATGGTTCATGAGATAGTTTTGGTATGGGCTGGCAACACTGACAACGGGGTTTCTGGCTATTCTAAATGATTAGATATTATATTTCGTTTTCCCCTCACATAAACGCTTAGATTCAATTGTTAGGAACATTTCATGTAAGTAGTCAGGGGGCAAGTTCCCCTGGCCCCACGCGCCGTAAGAAAGTTAACAACTCTGCTTATACACACCATTGTTTGGTATTGTATTTCTCCTTTCCCCATAGAGCTACGCTGAATTCCAACTATTAGATAACTTATATGTAAGGAGTCGGGATGCAAGCTCCTTAAGAAACTTACCTCTGCATATACACACAATTGTTCGCTACTATATTTCGTCTTTCCGTCAGAGAAACGCTTATTACTAACAATTTCAATTTCAATTTTGATTATTCCAATAACCAATATACGTTGGTGTCTGGAGAGTTCAGACACTAACAATGCTATTACACGATATTTATATTTTTGTTGAGTACAGTTAAATAAGTTTTGAACGTGAACAAATCTATACATAATTCATAATAATAGTACACAATATATAATAGCTTTACAAAATACATAATAATAATCACTAATAAATGGTATTGCACGATATTAAAATGATGTATAAAATAGACAATAAGTTTTTAACAGAAAATAAATGTGTAATATAGACAATGAATTTGTGATAAAGGCAGTAGTTAGTTGAGGTGCTGTGGAATTTTATGGTGAGAATTCTTTGACATCGTAATATGCCTTATCCAGCAAATGTTCCTTTAGCTGTTTCTTGAATCTATTTATGTTTTCTTCATTTTCTATAGCTATTATGTAAGTATACGGGGGCAAGCTCCCTGGCTCCCCGACAACTTCCCTTTGTACCTGGATGTTCACTTTGACTACTTTAAAATTACAGTGTTTATTCCAAGTCTCTAGCATAATTAAAAGCGAACTACAGCATTTTCAAAATTCATATATGGCGTCCGATCGGGTTTCTACACATAAAAATAAAAAATGCGAATCTCAGAAACTAAGCGTCGGAGCGCAAAAATAAGCTTATCTGGCCACTTAGGCGGGACTTTGTTAGAATGAGGAACATGAATATAGGGTACTTGAACCATTTGGGGCATTTTCAAATTTTTGCGATGTCGTTTGAGGGGGTCAGTTTATTATCGTGTTTTGATTAATTTTTACTTGTATATTCCTTATATGTTTTTGTTTTTCTCGTGCGCCCCCCTAGAACCCAAGATATTTGTAAATATTTGTCAAGATGGTTTCTGCATGATCACCTTATGGACAGTGCTCGAAGTGGGTGTGGCACGAGGGGGGGGGGGCACGCCGTTCCCTTACCTTTTTCATTTTGGATTTGGCGTACCCCTCCCTACCTATACATTAATGGGAGCTTATTGCCTTCACTTTCAATAGGCAATTCCATCACTAGGCCAAGCGTACTCTTACTTTTCTAGCCCACTTCTCCAGGTGTATCCTTGCCTTTTCTAACCCACTTCGAGCACTGCTTATGGATAGTTTGCATTGAAGAGCAGGAGAAAGAATACTATATATTGCGACGTAACTCAATGTACCTGCAATGACGTCACATCATAATGCATTTATTTGTGCTTAGCATTACTACGTCATACAGGGATGCGCGTCATAGTATACTGCACCAATCATGAATTTCTGGACACATACACCATAAGCGGCAATAATAGGTCCCTTTTGCTATAGCTTTGCTATCAAGGGACCTAAACGTTTCATCAAAATCTGTATAAATGACGCAAACGTCTGCCCTGATAAACAGACGACAAAAAAGGATCAAACTGCGAATCTCCTTTTCTGATGTATTTTTTGTAATTATATGCACGGAGACGAGTAATTCAATATAGCAGATAGAAGAGATTAGATCAATAAACACACACACACACACACAGAGAGAGAGAGAAAATTTTATGCTGAAAACTAAACCAGGTTGGCAACATTTTGTTGAACCCTTGAGGCAAGATCTCCCACTATCTGTAGACCCATTATCATCTGCCCGTTGTATCTGTTATGAAGGCAAGAAGATATGGTCGCCCTGACGGAAAAAGGAGGAGGAGGAGAGGCGGAGAGTGCTCGTTTCATTCAGCCAACTCCCAAACCTCAAACACTTCACTAGCCGCCAGAAGGACTGGTGTGACCTCTACTTGCAAGGTGCAAAGTCCTCCGACAAAGTCGGCTTATCTATTATGACAAGGCTCTTCAGAGAGCAAAATGGATAGCAAGAAAAAGGGAGAAGCGACACATTAAAAAAAAAAAAAAACGTTATTGAGGAAGGAACTTGAAGACGGCATAAAATAAGAACTATCTATAGCAGCCATCGGAGAAAAGATAAGATGTAATGAAATTGATTTTTTTTAAGTACGGTATTTTCGTTTATCCCGTATACTTCCTTTATTGTTGTATTTACACCCTTTTGAAATAAAACGCAAACCAAAATAGAGAAGCTAATACTGAATAGTTCTCTTCTCCACACGGCATTGAACCCAAACAGGTGTAAGATTGTGTTTATTTGGATAGAAGTTGGCTGAAAAGCAGTGGCGAAGCGTGACTGTTTTACACTATCTGAAGATTCATTCAATAACTTCCAGACTCCATGCTGGTTGTCATAAATTTTAATTTACTTCCAAAGCAAGGGATCAGCCATGCAGTTCTTTCTGGGTATTTTGAAGACTTCCAGAAATCTCGTAGAGCTCATAAATCTATCACTGCGATTCGCAATTTAAATTACTA
The DNA here is from genome assembly GCA_022664845.1 of Lepisma saccharinum. NCBI lineage: Eukaryota > Metazoa > Arthropoda > Insecta > Zygentoma > Lepismatidae > Lepisma > Lepisma saccharinum. The sequence goes on along the minus strand of JAGDQP010006943.1, from coordinate 2,288 downwards.
TTGCCATCAGGGAGGTAAGGAAAAAGGAAAAGAAAAAAGATACGAGAAAGAAAATACTATTATTGTTAGCATTGTTACGTGTAAGATCGACTTTTCTCTAATTTTGGAGTGCAATCACTAATCACTGATTTTCACGATCATATCCAAGCTTCGCCACCAAAGAGTAATCTACTGCCAAGCTACTGCAAATCTTCTCGTCTATAGAATCTTAACATTCAGGTATGGTGAAGCAGGAAGAGACACGAAAGTCACAGAAACATTGATTGGTCTTTGATCAAAAATTTCAATGTAATTCATTTTCATAATTTCGTAGTTCATCTCACGTTCTTGCAACTCCTTTCTCCAATTTTGTTTGATTTTCTAAGCGACGGTCAGTACTAGGAGTACATAAGTCACTTTGCCGCGGCACGACCATAAGCAGTTGAAGAGTACAGAGACAGATGGGGGTGCCTAAGGAAGGCGATTTCTCGATCTACGCATTTTAAAGTCTAAATCTCCCATTTACTCTCATGTATTTAATATTCTTAAAACTTGTGAACTTGTGGATTATTTACTCTTTCGGATTAGAACTTTCCTAGTGGCTAGCTGCCATTACTTAATACGTTAGGAGTGCAAGCTCAGTTATTTTTGAAATATATAAAGTGGACATCCCTCCTTCTTCCCTTACTCTTCTTCACTTGTATGCTAACACTAAACTTACCTACTATTCCCTATATTTTGAAGATTACGAAGGTATTTTCCTTCCAGAACTAGTTTGACATTTTGGATCGACACTTTGGCACGAAACGTCTCACTTGATAAATTTTACTTGTGGTTTTCCTCTAATACTCGATAGCCATGTATCACACAGGAATTTTGCATATACAAGCATGCCACAACGATTTTGTTATATATTGCTTCTAACTATATAAAGCAGACTTAGCTGCTTCTGTCAGAAGCTATAGATTGACAGATAGACGTAGTCAATAATAGAGTTATGATACTCAGATTCAAGTTACTGACACTTGGATAAGTTTACATAAACTGAAGACATCAAAATAACGCACCGTAAATCTTTGCATATGTGTTCTGTGGATTCCCCAGCTAAAAAGAAATGAACTTTATAGATATAAGCTTTTCTATCATCATGAAGTAAAAAAAAATCATGAAGGACTTTTAATGTTACAGAAATGATGGTGCAGGTAGAATCACCACCTTCCTTTTTTAAGAATACTTCCTGTGAGCTCTTCTTTTATATTTTTTTTTCTTTTTTATTTCGTGTGTATCCCCCTTATTCAGAACTGGATGTCCTTCTTTCCTGCTGAGCATGCTGGGAGAATCACCTGCCTGTGGGCGTGGGAGGCAAGGGGGCCACGCTGTCGCTGCCTTTCTGGGAACGAGGTCCGGAGGGGCGGAAGGTAAACCACACACGCACAAAAAGAAGATTCAGCCAGCCAGCCTTTCTCTATCTATCTCACTCACTCTCCTGCAGTACACACTGTATGGGAGGGTTGTATGTTGAAACCAGCCAAAAAGACGGGAGCAACTTATAACAAAAGCACGGTTGCCGCTGCTTGACGTTTGTCACCAGATCTTGAACATTAAATTCGTATGGAAAAGATTACGATAAGGAGTGTGTTTGAGAGACATCATAAAACTTGAGTTTACAGACATTCAAATCAGTGCGAAAACAATAGAGGATAGTAAAACATTATTTAGGGTACAAGTGTTCGGAAATTCGAAGTCAATTACGAAATTCGAAACTCATTGGATTCTGATATCCCGGAATTCCAACTTTCAACTTCCGAAGTAATAAAAATTTACATTCCAAAATCCGGATTTTAATTCAAGAATATTCTGGAATTCCAAACATCCATAATTTAGGTATGGAGTCTCGACAGATTTAAGATTTCTCACGCGGGCATGTATATATATATACAGTAACCAGACATGTTATTCGAACAGCACTCAAAGATGGAGAGAGGAAACTAGAGTACGGTGGACATACAATGAACATGGGCGACACTGTACTAATTTAACATTGAAATTGTAATTTCGGGAACACGGAAGTGTCGGCTCCAACCCTGGACAGCGACTGTATACACGAGAAAGATACGCTTCGCTACCCTCTGTTGTTCCTATGAACGAAACTACATTTTCACACGCCGCAAAAGGATTATCCAGAACAGATATTTCGTGTTTCTTTCCCGAAATCAGGTATTTACCTAAGTTAGCGCGAATGAAGTGTACATTTCGAAAGGTTTCTCAAAGTGCTTTTTAAAGTAATTTACACTTGAAGCAAAGCCAAA
>JAGDQP010006942.1:57914-69721 GCA_022664845.1 Lepisma saccharinum | reverse complement strand
AAAAAAAAAACACCTATCTGACTTGCATAATCTCCACGTACCCTTGGTCACTACTTTTATTAAGTTTCCTGAAGCGTATATACATAAATAAAGAAAAAGAGCTATTTTTCTTTTTTTAAAAAAAATGTGAAAGTAACCACGTCAGGATTCGATCGCGGGACCTCCAGATCACCTTCCCGATACGTTAACCACCATACCAAGCTAAGAATTGCGGAACAAGCGCCGGTAAAACTTATAGTTCAAGGAACTGCGCCTGCGCGAGAGTGGGTCACGCCTTGTTTCCATGTGTTTCCCTTAGACACTAATGTACAAAAGAGCTGTCTGTATATAACATTTCTAATTGTGACAAAACTAATATAAAAGAAGAAACACTGGCAATGAAATCGGGACTAATATAGTTCAATTCAATTAGATATAAAAGATAGGTGAAACCCAAAGGTATGTATGTCTTGTGAAATACTACAGTTTTGTTTATTTTGAAGACAGTGAGTGTTTATTGGTTTGAATAGAATTTCAGTAACTAGAGATTTTCAAACATTTCTTCTGACAACTGCTTTGGCTACACAGAACAGTGTTGCCACTGCTGCACCATGGAGGAACTCCAAGTGCTGCACTCGACGAAATAGAAGTATTGTACGTTTAGGACTGCTTTTCTTGCAAGCGTGCGTTGCTTGCGATTTGAGTGAGTAGCCAATTAAAACACATATTTCACGTAGAACACGCAATAAAAGATGTGTTTCAATTGGCTACTCACCCGAATCGCAAGTAAAGCAAGTAATTGCACCCTGGTAAGAAAATCAACCCTTATGAATATCTTCAATACTTTTCAAGTTAGCTACGTTAGATTGCTAGATTAGAAGGAGCAAAGTGTTGGACGAGGAATATCAAATACGAAATATGACTAAAATAATGTGAATACTTTTCTCTTTAAAAATGTTGGTAATAGGACGCTTATTTTTATGTGCTTCTTTGAGTTAAATGATTAATTGTAATGTATGTGTGACCTTCAGTTATATCACACTCATGCCAGACTCGTGAGGTTAAATTCCTCTCGCGGGGCCACAAGAGAGGCCAGAGTGTCCCCACTAGAGATTTAACCCGGGACTACTCACACCGAGAGGGAAACCTTAAAGCAAGAACAAGTAACACATTATCAATGCCACTAGTTCAGAGTTTCTCAACCTTTTTCATCCTGCGACTCCCTTCCACCATGATTTCTAGCTGCCGACCAACAATTATTCTATTTTGTGTAATGCTTGCTTTGTATTTCAAAACATAACAGTTTATTTCCTGTATTTATAATAAATATCCTAATTATATTATCCAAAACTATTCAGCAAACTACATAATCTTTAGTAATTATTAAAAACAACAAGCAAAATAAAATACTTTCTTTGAAATTTATTAGTTTTAACCTACAAAAGCCTAGTTAAATTATTTTTTCACCTTCCCTCGCGAACCCCATGCACACCTCCCGTGACCCCCCTTATGAGTCGCGAGTCGCGACCCCCAGGTTGAGAAACTCTACATTAGTTCATTCTTTGTGATCTTATTTTCTGTACTAATGTATAATGATCCATATTTCATGTGCTCAAACTTGTTTAAACGCATAATTCGCGGGTCTAAATAAAAATATATATCATTTTCATTCTTAGTTGTTTTTTTTTCTTAGACACGTAGTATTTTTTTAATATCAAGCAATAGTCACAGTATTCAAACACTTTCTTAGAAAAGAACAGCCGGTTCCTTCTCTAATGCTTAGTATAAACTTTATATGAGGCTGTCGTAAATCAAGACTAGAATCTAATCATGACGTAGGATCTTTAGGTTTAAGATTGTTCAACAGAATGTAACTAAATTAATTGAAGAGCTCTGGCGCCAACCTTAAAATGCTTCTTTCTCTGCATATGCTCCCACACACGTTGTTAACTCTCATCCTGTTACGAGAGAGAAGAAAAATATTTCTAACACAGTCGTCATGGGACCACTATTCGCATTTAATACAGTGGTTACAAGAAGACGAATTTTCATACACTACATTCAGATAAATAAAATTATCTTCTTGCCACTTTTTATCTCGTATCTTGTTTTGTTTTATTATTATTATTATTATTATTGCGTAATGATTCGATGTCGTATTTTGAACAAAGTTTGATGAAAGTTAGAACCTTCCGGAATGTCCACACGCACATGAGTGGAAATATAACTGCTGTGAGGAAAAGTTAAAATGAAAGAATAGAAAAAAATTAAATAAAAGCATTTAGAGTGAACAGATCCGACTTTGATTTCCAGTGAAGGGACAAAATTTCGAACCTTGAATTAATTATGAGGTAGTGAACTCTAGTAATTGATTCTTTAAATATATGAGCGATGTCTTGCTGCAGCGAACGCGGGTGTATCCGTGGTGGAATTTTTCCTTTATTTTCACACAGGACGTTCCTACTTCCGACTTTGTCGATGACCACCTTGCTGTATCTCCGCCCCAGTTTCTCCCACTCACTCACTTTAACGGGTCTAAGATGAGCAAAAGAAGATGAATTCTATTGTTCGTAACGAAGGAACTCCTCCATTCCATTCATGAAGTTATATTTGCGTTGCCCTAGTTATGCAATCGAATGTATGCTTTTTTTTTCTTTTTTTTTTGGTATGATAACTTCATTCCAGTTCCAGTACAGTAGTTGCAAACTTTGTTCTTATTATGATGGATGTTCGGATTTCGGAAAGATTCCGCAATTTCAATTTTTTGAAACCCTTAATTTATTCACGAATTTTTGGTACTACTGCATTTCGATATTCTGGTATTTTGAACACGCCTATGAGCGCGAGTACTTAAGAGGATTTATAAGGTGCATTCCCCTTCTTCACTCTTTCTGTTGCTTTCCCCCTCTTTATTCTTCTATATTTTTCATTATCTTAATTTCTCTCTCTTTTTCTTCCTCTTTTTTATTTATTTCCACTTCTTTTCCTTCCTCTTTGTTTGTTTGTTTATTACTTTCATTCATTCTTTTGCCTTCTCTTTCCTATCTTTCTTTTCCTCTTTTACTTTCTCTTTATTTTTCTTTCACTCTTCCTCTTTCCTTCTTTATCATTCTTTATATTCCTTTTCTTTCTTCTCCTCTTTCTTTGTATTTCTTCCTTCCTTCCTTTTATTCTTTCTCATTCTTTTCTTCCTATTTCTTGATCTTCCTTCCTTCTTTCTCTCTCCTTTCTCTACAGCTTAATTTCTTTCTTTCGTCTTCTTCTTGTTTTTCTTTCTCTTCTTTCTTTACATTTCGTTTTTTCCTCTTTGTTAGTCTATTTATTTGTTTCCTTTCGTCTTCTCTTCTTTTTCCTCTTTGTTAGTCTATTTATTTATTTCCTTTCGCCTTCTCTTTTTTTCCTCTTTGTTAGTCTATTTATTTATTTCCTTTCGTCTTCTCTTTCTGTCCTTCTTTCTTTATTTTGCTTTCCTTTCCTTTTCCTCATTTTCTCTTTGTCTTTCTTTATTTTCTTCATCTTTCTTTTTTCTTTATATCTTTCTATCTCTGTCTTTGCCTGTTTGTTTCTTTCCTTTTTTTCTTTTTCTCTTTTTCTTCTTTCTTTATATCACCTTGTCGTCCTATCCATTTCTTACTTTGTCCTTCTTCTGCTTTTCTTTTATTTATTTATTTTATTCTTTCCTTTTCTCTTCCTCTTCCAGTATTTCTTCTTTTCTTTCTAATTCTTTCTTTCTCTTCTCTTTCCATCTCTCTTCTAGTGTGTATGTATCTCGTTCAAATCAAAACCTTAATCGAAAACAAGTTAACGATTCCATCTTCGTCGATCACATGAGTTTCTTCCTGGTGTTCTTTTTTATGTCTCTTTGAGTCGTTTCTGAAAAATGCTTGTCTTCGGTGCGTTTGATTGATTAGTTTATGGAAATGCTCACATCTTCCTGTTTTTTAATGATTGTTATTATTTTGCCACTGGCGTAACTAGGGTCCTCTGTTCAACAGATGAAAATGACGGATTACTTGCTAATGCGAATTGAATTAGTATGTAATATTCACCAGTCAGCGTCGAAAAAAATGGGGGAGAGGCGAGTTGTTCTGTCTCCATATTATACCACGTATTCTCATGTAAGTCTGCATGTAGGGACATACAGAACACAGAACGTTTTCTGTGTATGTGTGTGTGTGTCAAAACCGAAAACAAAAAACACTTTCATGAAATTGAAAAAAGAAGATTATCTGTGCACCCAGAAATAATATTCTTAGAGATGAGATTCCAACATTCTCATTTAATTGAAAATGAGAACATGTCGGTTCGGATACATGCTCTCATTTCCAAAGCGGTATGCTCTCATTTTGAATTAAATAAGGAATGTTGATATCTCATTTATAAGAAAATTGTTTCTCGGTTCATAGATAAGAACTTTTTCTTAATTTTGGGAAACTTGTTGTTTTTTTTTTTAACTGTGCATGTTTTCAACTCGAGTGGCTGAATTTCCTGAGTATTTCATGCACAAATAAGACTGAAATTCATTTATAGTTTTCTTTGTTAGTGCTTACCCATACAAATAGCTACGTTGACAAGAAAGTTCTGAGCATGTTCTCTTACGAAAATAAAACAAAACAACAACAACAAATTGCGAATAAATAGGTCTGTTCATTCAGTCTGCTCTTTTTGATGAATATGGTCCATCTTTCTTGGAACTTACCATCGAATTGTGATGGCTTGGAGGGCAAATAATTGTTGATCTATGTACTGTTTGACAGCATTGAGGTGACGGGATGATTTCTCGTTCAGACTTCAGAGTTCTGCAGAATGTCCAGTGAATGTCCAGTGAATATGGTGGGTATCGTAAGACGTACCGGCCTAATTCGTTAAACTTTCTACGAGTAACTAAAGACATGTGAGACCTCGCGTTGTCTAGGTGGAATACAACACTCTTCCTTCTCTGGTCTTTTCTGCTGCATGTTTTGGGTGTAAATTCTCCAACTTGCTGCAGTACACGACTTTCTCATTTTGTGGGAGAAGCTCATTGTAAAGAACCCTTTTGAAACCCCACCAGACGCAGGGCATGACCTTCCGTGGATGTTTGGTTTGGCGTCTGTTTTGGCTTTCCCCTCGGTTGCTTCGGCACAAAGTTGTCGTATAGAATACATTTTTCAATATCAGTCACTATCCTTTTTTTTTTTTTTTTTCAAAAACAGGACGTTTCTTTCCGTTTCAGAAGCATATCGTACATGGAGTAACGATTCAAGCACTTTTTTTTTCCTCTCTGAGAGTTCGTATCGTATCCAAGTTTCACCAAACGTTCATAAATAGTGCTTTCAATAATGCTTAAAGCCTTTGGTCAAAGATGTTGGGTTAGGCTCACTTTGTGTCTTAACTACATAATCATTCACTGTTGAAGGTCTCCCAGTCCCAGCATGGGCCTCGATTTCAAAGACCAAATTTACAGTTTTCAAAAAGAAAAAAGAAAAAAGGCAAACCAAACCATCTTAGAATCATCCTTTTTGTATAGAAATAACATGCGTGGAAAATGCAACTTTTCACCCCCTATTTTAACACATGGTAGAAGAACACGCGACCAAACTTCACTAACAGGCGAAGTCCAATGGCCGAAGGTTATCGAAAAGACTGTGAAGTTAATAGCGTTAGTTAAAAATCACAACAGAAGACCTGATAACTTTTCTGAATACCAACAATATACACCAGGAGAAATATACAAGAAATGTTTGAACGTTGTTCTAAAAATACCTGACGGGACGAAAACGACACTTACGAAGACGCTCTCTTGCAGTTGCCCATCTGGTGTAGGCGACAGAGTTTTCGATTGCTGACCAGGAGATAGCAGGTTTTTAATTCCTGTGTAGGTCAAGTTCTTTTTTTATTATTCATACGAACATTACTTTTCTTACTGCGCATGAATCAATGTTCCTTTTGCTTCTTTTTACATTTTATTGCGTCATTTCCGTTTTCAGAAGATGGACATTTTCATCTCCATAAATGGAAATTCATCTTTTAAAAAGATACTTAATTACCATCGAAAAAGAGTTATATCACAGATCTAATCTTTTTGCGAACGGAAATTTCACATATTTTCTCTGTTGAAAATTAACTATAAAAAGAGTGGTCTCTCTTTCCGCTGTTATCAGATAAAATATTCTGCTTTTCTGACTTTAGTGTGTATTCCAATATCACCAAAAGTGTCTGCTTTTACAGAAAGACAAAGAAACATCAAATAAGTATGTAACAGAGGAAGTTAAATAACTGTCTTCATTTTCTCAGAATTCATGCAATATATAACTGGCATTATGACACATACGCATCTCCAACCCAAACTGTTAACAGTATTCAAGCAATTGCACATCTTCATAATCCAATTTTAGACAATGATGAATAGCTGCAAGAAAATGATTCATGTACCACACCCATAACGATAACAAGTCAGAAAAAAAATATACAAGAATGAGTACCAAAAAAAAAAAAGAAATTAATAAACAATGAATTAACGAAAAGGAAATACCAATCATATAAGAAGACAATGTTGATATGATGAGTCAACGTCATCAGGATTTTATTATCATCATTTACTGTCTAATAACCATGAGTGTTGATGGAAAGAAGTCTACAATTTAACAACGCTTTCTTTGTAATAGTTTATCTTCGTAATCACACAGTTTTAATTTGTTTAGTATACTATTACGACCAACTGGGTTCATTTTGCAAAGAAATTAGAAAATGAGACAACCTGCATCCGCCTCATTCATCGTAGTTCGACTTATGAATGTCCCTTGTGTTTTAATATCTATGGCGTGTATAAAAATGGTTTATGGAATGCGAGAATTACGGCACCTAAATTAAAGAGTAAAGGAAGAAAAAAAGGAACTTTTCTTTCGTCTTTTTCTTCAAGAGACGAAAAGTACAGAAGAAGAAGAAGAAGAGAGCGCATGAAGAAACTAACGGTCAAAAGTGAAGAAAACTAAAAGTAAAAATAAAATAAAGGCGAGAGAGGCAAAGAATTAAAAGGAAGTGAGTCAAATGGCCAGAAAGAGAAAAAGAGAGAAGGAGAGAGTGACAGACAGAGAGAATGAATTAAAAACAAAAAAAGGCAAAGCGCAGCAGGGAACACGAATTACTCGATTTCACGTAAATTTGAAGGCTGTCAATCAAATTTGAAAGTTTTTTTTATATTCTTTTTTTTTTTTTGCTCTTTTCTTCGTTTTCTTCCTTTTAGGATATTCTTTTCCGACTTTAGCGTGTTTTTAGTGATGTCCTTCCATAGCTTGCTTTTACTATTTGCTTTTAAATCATCACGCTTTCCTTGGAACGAAACAAAATTTAACGATGTCCATATTTTTTTTCCGATGTCTGGTTTTTCCTATTGCTTTCCTTGAAGAAACAGCGCTAAATTGATTTTAGTTTTTCATCAAACTCTTTCAAAATCATTGTTTAGATGTGTTGCTCATTTCTGATTTATTTTTCATGGTGAAAGTTATTTAGATTGTAGTGAGAATTTGGGTACCGGATAACCAGTGGCGGATTCAGGATTTTTGTAAGGGGTAAGCAGTTGGAAAAGAGAAGGGGCATTTTTTAAATACTTTCCCACTAAGTGAATTTTTTAAACTATAAATTTATCTTATCTTTTCTCATATTGATAAGTTTTTTTTTCATGGAATTTGACACCGTTATTGCCAAATATTCATAAATTCTCGATAAAGGAATCTAGAATTGTCCGGAAACAAATTGAAGATTCTTCTAAGATAAATTGTTGAAAAAAAAAAATGCTAATAAAAGTATTTTCTCTTGAGGGGACGCACCTCCCTTTGGATACGCCTCTCTTTCTAACCACACACACAAAAAAGTGATTTCAATTCATAACTTCATCTAAGCGTTTCTCAAAATTTCTAAAAGTTTCTCTTAAAATCACAGTCTCACTCAAGCGCATTGAAAATGAAATTCATCTTGTGTACCAGGATTCACAATTTCATTTAATACTTAGCCACTGTAGCTCAGTGGTAGAGCGTTAGCGTTGGCGTAGCATTCGGGAGGTCGTGGGTTCGATCCCAACAGTTCGACCATCCTAACTGAGGTTTTACAGGGTTTTTCCTCAGTCATACAGGGATGGTACCTTCAACATAGACCCTGGCCGGCACTTGCCCGAATCCTTTCTCCATCTCTATCATGGTCTGAGCCTTAGATGCCTAAAGGACATAAATAAATTAACATTCAAATAAAGGGGAAAAAAAGTATTCGATAATTTCGGCCCAAAGTTATATATTCCCCATTAAAAAGTTTTCAAGTGGAAAATTACCCATATATACAGTATGCGGCAAAACAAACAGTACTGAAATGTGCGCATGTCTGACGCGCATGCGAGTTGTGGGAACAGTTCGTGACGATAATGGTCCTAACAACAGAGGAGAAGGTGTTATCATGAAGCACTATTTCCAGTCATATGGATTGGTGTGTCAGAATGGATCGACCTTCATTATTGACCAATCCTTGCGGGATTTGTGCCGTTTTTTGTCGTGACAGACAGAACGTTGCCAGAGATGCGACAATAGATGCAGCAAGACCGGAGCTATAGTCCACACCTCGAAGGGTTCACTTCTTCTGGAACAAAACTTTGAAGATCGCTTACTTTCCCGTGGAACGGCTTTTCCATACCCTTCCTACTAACTGGATCTCACGTCCCCCGATATATACATGTGGTATATGCTGAAAGAATTTGTTTTCTGGTCGGATGATCCGCCTAGAAGTGTTCCCGATTTACGGAAGAAGATACAAGGCCACTTTCGTCTCGTTGCAGCAACCTGTTGTCATTTCAGTGCTGTTTGTTTTGCCGTATCCTGTATTTTCACCCAAAGTATTATATTCTTTAGCGAAAAATTTTCAAGTGGTGGAGAATTTCCTATAGATATTTTCTTTTCCATTTACATCGCCATGGCCTAGCAGTTTGCAAAGAGGAAAATTTCCCATACATATTTTCCCGTTTACATCTCTATGACCATGCCGTAAAATAACATTTAATTTCACACCCACTTGATGTGGTATGATAGGTTTCAGTATAAATTCTACTAATAACCTGGAATAATGGACCCGTAGAAGCTTCTAGTAAAAATGCTAATATATCATACTTAATCGTTATTCCCAACCATGATAAAATAACATATATAAGGACTACACAAACAAATGGATACAGGTGACGTTGACAGGGTAATCGTTTATATATAACCCAAACTATTTATGACACAAAACTGTTATACAGTGGAACCTCGATATATCGAACCTCGGTATATAGAATTCCTTGATAAATCGAAGTTCTTCCATTCCCTTTGAACCTGCTATCACTCTTATGTGTATTTATACCTCTATATATCGACGGACTGGTCAGGAAGAATTTTCATACTTGCTTGGTTTGGCACCGCACCTCTATATATATATCGAAGTTTTGATTGGAAAACCTGTTTCCTGAGTTGTTTTGATAAAATCTATAAAACTGTATTGTATTTAGACGAAACTCAGTTCGTTCTTTGAACGACTATCGTTTATGTTCCAATCTGTAATCCCCACCATTGTTTACAGTTGTTATCGCATGTGACACTCCCCCCTTCCCTTTAGAAATTTTAAAAATTAAAATACAGTACTCTTTAATTAGATAAATTAATGATGAGAAACGCATCCAAAAACTGTTGTTTTCTTTTTTTTTAACCTCTATATATCGCAGTCAGTCAGAAATCACCTTGATAATTCGGTATATCGAAATCCTCGATAATTCACTCGTTCCCATTGAGGTTCGATATATTGAGGTTCCACTGTATTTCGTAAAATCTTTGGACTTTAATATGTTCACGTACAAAATATGACACAATCTTCTGTCACATATATTTCGAGTTATATATGAAAGTTTCCCTCAATTTTTTTTTTTTTTTTACTTGTCAATGTCAGCTTCTGGAGCCGACATATAATATAAATTTCTTTTGCACAAAGAAGGGAAGCAGTTAGAAGCATTTTTAATTACAATAAACCATTTTCAAACCAACTATTGCTTTTTCTATGTATTATCACCATCCTTTTATTCTTGTTTGCGTGGTGAACGTGTGAACTTTTTTTTTTTCAATCTCCGTACACGCACATATTATGATGGAGCTATTTCGTGTGTTGTACTTAATCAATGAAATTAGAGCTTTGATATAAGATTATACTAACTTTGAAATCTACAAACTAACTAAGTTACTTTCTATGCGTGTAAAATGTATTTAAGAAGTGGTGAGGGAAGGTATGCATGCAAAATAATTATTGTGTCAGCCCAAATTAGCTGTCAGTCAACAACAGCAGATTGGAGGCATAAAATGTCGTATGTGTGCGTGTGGTATGTCAGCACGTTTCAATCATTTATCATCTAAGAGCTATTATTATTATTATTAATAATAATAATTGCAGTAGTAGTTGCTGTTGTGGCCATAGTAGACGTAGTGGTGCGATTCTGCAAAAAAAATTGCTGTGTTAATTCAACACTTTTCGGTGTCCCGGGATGACCAGCAATTTCTGGTGGTAAATCAACACCGTTTGTTGTGTGATTTCGGTGATTTACTGTGATAATGCTAGTATGACATCTTCCATTGATTGCATCAGCATTAACAATACCTCGATTGTGTTCAATCACCGAAATCAACAACCGTTTGTTGTCTTGTTTTAACACATAAAAGTGGTGGTCGCCTTGGACACCAACAAGTGTTGAATTAACACCGGTACTTTTTGCTATGTGGAAACAGTATAGTAGTAATACTAGTGACAGAAGTAATAGTAGTAGCACTAGTAAGTAGGATTAGCAATATCTACATTAGTAATATTAAGTGAATCGTCGGCAAGGCATACAAGCCGGGATTCCGCCAGGATTATCGGTTTGGTGAGGTTTAAAGTCAGAATTGTGGGGGTGTAAATGGAGTTTTAACCGTTTCTATCATCCTATTACTGTAAAAGTTTTAAAGTTGGGTGTTCTGCAGAATTTGGAGGGGTGACACCCCCTACACGGGGGTCTAGCGGAATCACTGCATACAAGGACATTGACGATTACAAAAACGTTCAAGGTAATGTCCAAAGAATGTCGAAAGAAAACGGGGAGGCCTTCATAAAGCAGTGGATAGAAAACGTCTGAATATGATGATGATATCTCGGTCTGCTGCTATCCTCATCCATGTAGCTCCTGAAAAACGCTTGACTTCATCTACCCATATAGCATTTTGACGTCGTCTCGATCGTTTCTTTTCTCTAGGAATCCAATGTAGTACATTAGTCGTCCACCTTCCATCTGTTCGTCTAGCTATGTGAGCCCGTTTCCACTTCAGCTTCTTCGCAGTCTTGATTACATCCTCTACCTTTGTTTGTGCGCGAATACATTCATTTGTCTTCCTGTCCCCCTGGTTATTCCTAGCATGCATCTTTCCATTGCTCTTTGTGTGACTCTCAATCTTTAAGTCGTTTGCGCATTCAATGTCCAAGTTTCACAGTCGTACATCATCACAGGTAAGACACATTGATTATAAACTTTACGCTTCAGATACATTGGTAGTTTGCTTTTGAAAACAAAGTGTAGTCTTCCAAATGAACTCCACGCCATTTTACATCTATTTATTTCATCAGTCAACTTTGCATTCGATGTTTTGAGCTGGCCTAGGTAAACATATTCATCAACTATGCTTATTGTCTCTCCGATAATCTTTATTTCCCTATTTGCAGTCTGTTGGTTGTACATTACTCTTGTTTTACTTAAGTTCATTTTAAGGCCTGTTTTCGAACTCTCGTTACTCAGTTCTTCCATTCTGGTTTGTAGTTCT
>JAGDQP010006942.1:42861-52914 GCA_022664845.1 Lepisma saccharinum | reverse complement strand
GCTTTTTGTTTCTGAACCCTAGTGTGGCGTTTCGTTTCGCGTTAGTGTAGTGGTTGGTATTTGCTTAGCTTTTATTACTTAGCCATCGTTGCCTTGCTTGTTTTCGTCCACATCTTACTTACATCAATTTCTTTATCATCATCTTATTATTATTACTTGAGTCGGATAAAATTTCGAACCTATTTGAGAGTTCGAGTTGGTAATCTGCTCTTATGCTCGGATTATTTAATAGTTTAATTTCGAATTTCAGTTGTTTTGACCCCTTGCTTTCTCTGTTCGCGATGCATAACTTTTCCCTATCTTTTGCGATCTCTAATTGATGGTCGGTGTCACCTTCCGCTCCTCTTTACGACCTAACGTCCATTATGTTGGTGTGTCTTCGTCTATCTACTAATACGTGATCTATCTGGTTGAGAGTTTTGCCGTCCGGAGATAGCCATGTGTATTTGTGTGTCTTTGTGTTCAAAGTACGTGCTCTTTACCAGTAAGTTTTTCGAAATCACGAAAGTTATAATTCCCCATTGTTGTTGGTCTTTTTGTGAAGGCTGTATTTGCCTGTAGTAGGTCTATATTTTTCTTCCCTCCCTACCTTTGCATTGAAATCACCCAACATAATTTTCGAATTATACTTCGGTAATCGGTCAAACAGCCTTTCTAGCTCATCGTAGAATATTTAGTCCAATTTGAAAGAAATAGTTTGTTTTTCAACATACCGAAACAAGTAATAGTCCTATTTTCCAAAATTGTTTTAAACGTTTTTTTTTTTAATAATCTCAAAACTCAGTATGTTTTGCCACCAAGAAAAAAAAAATCTTGAAATTTAAGGCGATTCATTATTTCTAAAAAAAAAATCTGGCGGGAAAGTATTCCTCTATTTTTATTTCTGTGATATAACTTATGACTTTGTCCTTTCTTTTTCTTCCTTTTTTTTTCTGTTACAGGAAATAGGGAGACTTCGTATAAGTAGTTTGGACATTACAAGCTTGTAAACACGGTACATAACAGTTACTTAAAAGTTAAAAAGATTTTTGAACAATGAAGTCCATTTTGGTTTGCTCGATTGGAGAGCCTCCCTCCCTCCCTCTCTCTCTCTTAAACCTTAACACACGTGAGAAGAATATTACATAGACTCCGTTGGTTAAATATATATATATATATATGTTATGTGTGAAGTAAAGAAGCGAAAACGCATCTGCATATGTGAGGAGGCAGATGTTCAATGTCCAGTAGTTTTATTCTGTTTTATTTTTCAAACGTTGTAGCCAAAGTTTAATCCTTTTTTGGGGTGCTCTTTACCACCCCTTTCTCTACTTCTCCTCTTAGTATGGACCGTATTTTTTTTTAAAAAAAGCCACACCTTTCACAGATAAGCAGATGAGAGAAAGGTTATTCAGTTGACCAGGAGGGACAATAGGCTTTTGGGCACAGCAGACCGACTACCACACGTTCAAACGAATGCTTTCTTGTACTTGCGCACGAGTCCCATGATTCATTGCGCCTCGCATTAAGATATTTTTTTCGTTTTTTGTAAGTTACTTTTGCCGGCTGTTGGCTAGTGAGCTGTCTTCCTTTCTTCTGACCTTTTTGTATTCTCTTTTTTTGTGGCCTGCTTCAGTTTTTAGTTTGGTCATCTGTTTGGTAACGTGGTGTTTTTTTTTTCTTCTTTTAAAACTGAACTCTTTTTACACACACCCAGCTGTCAAACCGGGCTTTTAAAAACAATACCGATTGGACAATGAAAGGGGTTAGTTAGTTAGTATGTGTATGTCTCTTAGATGCTTTTATTTGTATGCATATTTGAAGACAAACTGGTCGCTCCACATCCTTCAGTGTTGACAACTACAC
Source organism: Lepisma saccharinum (assembly GCA_022664845.1). Lineage (NCBI taxonomy): Eukaryota > Metazoa > Arthropoda > Insecta > Zygentoma > Lepismatidae > Lepisma > Lepisma saccharinum. Next base: position 51,069 of record JAGDQP010006942.1, on the reverse strand, counting down.
TCTTCTTGTCAATCGGCCTAAAGAAAGGGCATTATGGGGCACTACACACCGGATAGCAGGAAGTCTTATTTGCTAGCACATTCGGAGACAGATCATAACGATATACAATATACACAAAAAATAATTGGACAGATAACTAAGAAATGTTGACTATTTCTGAATATATATATATATATATTAAATTTTTGTTGGCATTTCTAGTGGATTTTGGGTGTTAGAAATTTTCAGTGGTTAAAAAACGGCACATTTCACTGACAGATCAAGTATCTTTCATAATGAAAAATCGCTGAAAAATTGAATGCCATTCGTATCTAAAATATGGTTGAAAATTTTGTACCTGAAAGCAGAATTTTGGTCAAAACATGCAATTTTGTACAGCATTAGGAATACCTCAAATAAATAACTGAGTATACTATGTACTTTGTCTGTTTAGTTGTTCTTATGTTTTTTTTTTTCTGTTTTCTGGAAAGTAAGAACGTGTTGAATTTGAATATTATTTATGACCTTTAGGCATCTAAGACTCAGGCCAGGATAGGGGAGGTGAAAGAATTCAGGAAGGTGTCAATCAGGGCCTATGTTGAATGTTCCATCTAGGGTTACCAATCAGCCGGTATTCTACCGGTCTGGCCGGAAATTTTAGTATTTTTTTTCTATTGGGCCGGTGACCGGTACCAAGGTTTCACCGGCACTATTGCGACCGGTAATTTTCTGAACATTAGTTAACCGTCTACTTGTGGCTTTCATAGAGATTTTGCGGCTACCTATAAAAAAAACTAAACCCTCGGAGTCAGCCTTTATTTTCATAATAGAACACCTTCCCTTTTCTTATCGTTTATTCTATTACCGCTTATTAACGAGATACAATTAATGTACTTTGTCTAGCGTATAGTACTTTTTATAAATTTACATCTAGAACAACAGAACGTGATATAAAATATTACCCTACAGATAGTGCTTTTAAATAACTATCAGAACTGAAATACTAAACTATGCTGGAGAAGGATAGCGCATTAAACATTTCTTAACTTCTTTCGTAAAAACTTATTAATTTCCTTTTTTTATTATTTAGGGGGTAAGGATGCCGAGCCGGTATTTCACCGGTAGGGCTATAAATTGCACCAATTTTGTGACTAAAATCTGTAGCCGATACAGAAGTCTCACTGACCTTACATATGACCGCTATTTTATTTATGAATTATGATAATCTTTTCCAGAGACGATAGTCAGATCTGGATTCCGAGTTTTCCAGTTCAGATTTGCCACTCATCCTTTTCCCAGTCTGTTGGATGTTTTATTTTTATTTGTCCTGTTTGAGAAAAAGAAGCGGATTAATTTCTTTGCTATCCCTCTGCACAATTTATGTGAAGCATTCCCCCCATTTTTTATTAAATTTTCTGGTAATAATTTTTTAGGTAGGTATACATTATATGGCTCTACTTATTTTCTTTGAGTTGCTGGTATTGTGGTTTACTTGGTATTATATTTTCTCTGGGAAAATACATCATATTAATCAGTTGCGTCAAGTTTTGAGCTGTTCAAGTTGAGGTATTCTAGTTTACAATATTTATATTTTACAGTGGGAAGTGGTGTTTTACGTATTGTTCACCAATCCTGGTTTTCGATTACGTCTTTTTTCTGCACAAGAAGTTGCACTTCTGCTCTTCTGTGCTTTTTTGGGGGTATGTTTCTATCCCCTGTAGTTTATGCAACCCCTCATAGCTAGTTAGCTGTGCCGGTAATTCTATTTCCCATAGTTGGCAACCCTAGTTCCATCCCGGCATTTACCTGGTGCGTAAACCTCTTAATATATAGACTTAGCACGCTTCCCCATTTCTGGTTGCGCTAAAACTAATGGGTTTCTGTTCAGAGCACGCGATTTTGAATCCATCCGATAGGTAGCTCTGACATAGACGTCATATTTTACTATGAGGTAGAGCGCTGGCGTAACATTCGGGAGGTCGTGGGTTCGATCCCAGCGGCTGATTATACTGACTGAGTTTTTTTCAGGGTTTTCCCCTCAGGCAAATACCGGTATGGCACCTTCAGTGTAGGCCCTGGCCGATACCTTCCCGAATCCTTTCCCCTCTCGTATCCCGGCATAAGCCTTAGATGCCTAAAAGTCATAAATAAAATTCAAAATAAAACTGACGTTGTTTTTAACTGATTAATCTGCATATTTCGTGTGCTACAGTATTAGTCTGAGTGCGTCTAACTTTATTTTTTTTTCATTTATTTTACATATTTCAAAGATTTTCGTAAATTAGTAACGTCCCGGGTATTTTTAAAATGTAGCAACCGTATTCCAATATCCACTTCCCTACACTTTCCCGGGCTGAAGAATAGGTGCCTAAATGCCATAAATAAATAGGCCTAGATAATAAAAAAAAGCTAAAGAAAAATTTTGTTTTTGTCTTCGGTACATTAATGAGTAGTTTAGCTAACCAACTTGTAATCAAGGGGTCCCTGGTTCGATTCCCGGAGAAAATGGGAACTTTCTGAACGCTGAAATTCCGGAATGTCTACCTCCGGGTTATAGCTCTGGCTCTAGGCCATCATCAACCAACATACAATCAGAAAATGTCAACAGTTAGAAATATTTTTCCATAATTGGCAACACAGATATTTGGGACTAGCCAGAAGGAGTAGTCCAAACGAAACAATTTAGCAGTTCTTGTACAAAGAAAGAAAAAAAATAAGGAGGATGGGGACAACACATATGCGTACACACACACACACATGTAAAAAAAATGAACAAAAAAATGTGACCATCATGGAAAGTGTCTTCTGGCGATTCCTTCTTCCATTGTTAATTGATCTTTTCTCATTTGCTCGCTTCTGCTCTTACAATTTCACTGACAGAGAACACATACTGCAAGCTGTCTGCAAGTCTGTACCCCCACCCCCTTTAATATCTATCACCATACTGTCCACACGGACGCTTGCATTATTAAAAAGATATATTATATGTGAGTATGTATTTGTATTGTTTCTAAGGAGTATATGATGCCTTCTCCCCACTAACAAAATGTGAATATATGCATGCAAAAAACATATACACTCGCACGCATACACATATGACAAAAGGACGCTTAATATGTGTTTAATATGCAAGGCGATAAACGGAAAGGTTTGTATGCGAGAGGACACAGCCAAAAAAAACAATACAGCCAATGGTCGCCGGCTGTTGTCTATATATACGTGAAAACAATAGACCTCCTTTGATTTTGGCTATCCGCTCGTTTAAATTTCTTATCTACATATAAAAGGACAGTCAGGGTCTTCACACATGTGTGTGTTCGACGGGAAGACAGAATATGTAGACACACACATTGTTCTCAACTCAACTCGTCATGTACGCAGCTTCTTTTTTTTATTATTTGTATATACATATAATTTTCACCTGGAAGTTTACACGCGTGTGTAGCCATATTTTGTGTGTGGTTATATATTATTTTTTTATCTTTCCAGTTCTTCATTAACAATATAACACGTCAGTGATATGAATATAACGCTCAATTTCTCTCTTTAAGGCGTTGCCTTTTTTCGTCCTGTATGGATAGGATCAAAATTAGGAAACGTGTGCGGCGGTATAGTGGGTATTGTGAGGACATATGTTAGAACATTTAAAACAAAACAAAAGAAGGCGGGAATGTATGCTCCTTTTTTTTTTTTTGTTGAATAAAAACAGTGTCAAAACGCGCTTGAAACACAACACATATGAGCGCTTAAAGCAGCAAAATGAACATCTGTAATTAAAAAAACAATGACCATGAGACAAGATGAGGCGCTTTCAAGATTCTAGATGTCACTAGTGGGCTGCGGTCCTCTTAATTCAGGTCTTCTTCATGTCGTTCAAAAAATAAACGAGTTAGTAGGAAGTACTAGTGGAGTGAAACAAGTTCTGGCCTTGTCACCACTATTGTTTTCACTTCGCGTTAGAATATACAATTCTAGAAATCAAAACGAGAACAAAAAGGGACTAATATTGAATGTTTTGAACCAACTGTTCGTATACGCGAATGATGTAGATTTAATAAGGGGGACGATATAGATGCACTACAAAGTAACACCATAGTCTCTGAGATCCAGTGATTCCGGAGCAGATCTTTCTTAGTTCAAATTGCGCTGAAGAACGTATACTGTGAGTGTTAAATGAAGTTATACAAGAGACAGAAACGATATAAGACAAACATGCTTTATTGAAGAATGTCTCTCATTTCCTTTTCTGACGGACAAACATAGGAATGTAACTGAATTTATTTATGATCCGTACATGTCTTTGGCTCAGGCTGGGACAAGCAGAGTTGAAACGGATCACCGGGATAACCGGATCACGTTTTGGACCTTGTTATGCGGTCCATACTGGGAGTCGGTCTGATTCGGTAACTCGGAGAAGTGATTTAATTCTTTCCTTATTATGCTGGATCAGTATTTCTCTTAGAGCTGACCTGGACCGACCCAGAGTACAGAAAATGCAATGCCGAAAAGTTCCTAACAAATGTTGGACATAGCCTTATGTCCCCGGAAACAACAAAATACCGCCAGAGGTGTGCAAATACCTCCCGGAAGTGATATTCTGTAAGAATGTTGTGTTTAAAAGTATTAAATAGAATAAAACATTAAAATCTTTTTAAAAATCTCAAAATTGAAGTTCCCGTTCATAAGCTCACGTCTCAAGAAACCTCACAAATTACAATATTTATTGATTCAGACCACAGGAACAAGACCAAGTCACCTGGTAAAGATTGGGAACCGGATTAATTGGGTCAAGATTCGATCATCGGGTCAGTTCGGTCATTTCCGTCAAATTTCGGACTGAGTCACCTATGTTCGGGTCAGGACCAAAAGTGGCCATGTTTCAGCTCTGGCTAAGTTCGAAAAGATCAATTCTGGTGTTAATACGGAAAGAAGATCTTAGAAAGAAAATAACGGGAGGGAAGGGGGGGGGATGATAAGGAATTAATTGCACGGTTCTTTCTCGTAGCAAGGAAAATTGGATCATAGGCAAGAATTAGGGGAAAGTGGTGCAACTTGGGGCATGAAGAGTCGGCTTGATTGAATAGTGGAAGGTTTCCTTACGCACTGTGCGTATAACAACGCACTTTTCTTTCCTTTTTTCTTCAGTTTAACCCCATAAGAAGTAGGAGTAGTAACACATAGGAAATCGAACACGCTCTCGAGTCGACCCGATGATGTTGAATATTCACAGTAGCAACGGTAGCGCGCGCGTAGAGAAAAAAGAAGAAGAAAGATCTCTCTCTTCTTATTCCTCTTTCTCGCTCATTCTGTTGGGAGATTTAAAAGGAGCGTGTAATTCATTTCCTGCAAAAATAGCCCCATTAACGTTTCCTAGCGCATCTGAAATGGTGTGTCGATGTAATGGAGTTTTTTTCTTCAGCAAGGATCCTAGGATGAAGAAGGAATTACGAAAAAAAAATGGATGGAAAGAAGAGTATGGGGTCGGGTATTGTTAAGACGGAGGACAAAAATTGGCAGACAAACGGGATAGTTAGGGGTAAAGAAAGGAAAAGAAAGAAAGAAGTAATTCTACTCTGAAGTCAATTTTTTGTTCCCTTTTTTCGTTTACACAAAGAAGGACCAAGAGAGAGAAAGAAACTTACTATTTCCTTATTATTTTGATGTTTGGTCTTTATTTAATTGTTCTAAAAGGCTTTGTTGAAAGAGTTGCTTGTGTTTTAGTGTTTTGTGTTCTATAAAAAAAAGAAATGAATAGTTCAAACTTAACGGACATAAATGACCAATGTCGCGGATTTCGGATCCGCAATGAAAAGGCGCGCGGGTTCGAGTCTCACTGTAGGTTATTCTGACTGCGATTTTTCAGGTTTTAGCTCAGTTTCACCGGGCGAATACCGGACATGGTACCTAAACTAAGACCTTGACCTCTACCTTCTCTATTTCTATCAGACGTGACGGACCTAGATCAAAGTTGCCAATTCAGTTTAGAAAGAATATTATATTGAAGACATGTTTTTTTTATTTCCTTGTAGCCTTTAGGTAATTTTAGCTTAGCTGGAATAAGGTAAGGGAGAGGAAGAAAGTCAACCAGTGCCTAGCTTTTAAGGTACCATCCCGGTATTAGTCTGTGTTACGGAGTAAAACCCCTGGAGAAACTTCAAACTGTATGGCGGGCTACTGGGATTGATCCCAGGCCCCTCCGATGCGAAGCCAACACCGAACAACTGAGCCACGACGGCTCGGTGAAAATATCAATGACCACTTGGAATATTTATGTGTTATAATCCGGTTATAAAAATGTATGTTCCAGCATAACTCTGGAACGCCAGGAGAAATTTCAACCAGACTTGGTGCATGTATAACTTACAACCTGAAAAGAAAAACTGTGGAGGGCAAAACACCCCCCCCCCCCCTCTATCCCTAGTGGGTGACATGTAAAATCAGTAATTAATCATAATTAGGGTTAGGATTTTTAGGGGCAATTTCTTAGGGAAAAGGTGCTAAAGTAATACAAAAAAAGGGGGACAGCAAGTGACAAAAATGTTTAGTCTGGTACATTTATTGAAAATTACAGAAGTTACTAGTGCAAATTATAGATACAGAGATAATTGTATTCATTTGGTTACATACCAGTATCATTCACCTGAAAAAGGAAAGAGAAAAGCTGTTGTGCCTCCTAATATTACGTATCTCTCAGTTTTTAAAAGTAAGTTTGTTTCTTTTATCTGGAGATAAGACTTTGAATTTATAGAATTTATTTATGTACTTTCGCCATCTCAGGCTTAGGCCGATTTAATGTTGTGGTAAAGATGTTGGAAGGTAGTCGATCAGGTACAATCCCGGCATTTGGCTGATATGACTAAAAAAAATATGGAAAAACTTCAGTCAGGATTAGAGGTCTCTGGAACTGTTCCCAGGTCTTTCAGATTGCTAAGGCACTTTATAGACGAGAATATCCGCCTGAGTAAAAGCAGCACACACATCGATGTTACATTACATTGAATTTTAGATATTCGAGGAACACTGCTCAAAGGCATTTCGTAGACTAATAGAAGCTGTAGGAATTGTTTGAAGGCTCATGTTCTTTTGATCCCTCAAGCTGGAAATATGTTGTTGTATGTGGTCTCGCTGGTATTTTTCATTTAACGTGATTCCCTGAATCGCACATAGTGCATCGTATAACAAACTATCGCAATCGCAAATCATGACATCCTACTTAGCAAGCTTGTAACATTCAACTTCTCAGAAAAACTTCGCCAGTTAATAGTAGCCTATTTGTGTCACCGTAAACACCGTGTTCGTTACAAAAATATTATAACCGGGGAATATGTTATAAATTCTGGTGTGCCTCAAGGATCGAACCTTTGAACTCTTTTGTTCTTATTATTTGTAAATGATTTCCCTGCTGTCATAACATCCTCCAACAAACTTCTGTTTGCAGATGATTTAAAAATCTATTGTAGTATTTCCTCCGAATCGGACGCGGTCTTCTTATAAAATTATATTGATACAGTCTCCAGTTGGTGTAAAACAAACATGCTATTATTAAATATTAATAAATGTAGTGTAATGTCATATACGAGAAAAACAAACTATTTAAAATTCGAATACAAAGTTAATGACACTCCACTAGTTCGAGTACATTCTATTGCCGATCTTGGTGTAACCTGTCATTCGACATGCACATAAATCGCATTCTAAGCGAAGCTTATAGGAACCTCGGGTATATAATGAGGTTAGCAAGCGATTTCTCGAATAGTGATATACAGCGTATGTTAGGTCAAAGTTAGAATACGCTGCGATAATATGGGATCCTAATACACAGAAGAACTCTCGGCAAATTGAAATTATATAGTCTAAATTTGTACGATTTTTGACACACAAGGAAACTGGAATATATCCTATATTTGAAAAGTACTTAGACCTGGTTAACAAAATACAGAAGAGTTAATCTCTTGAAAACAGAAGAGTTAATTTTCTCTTAACTTTCCTACACAAATTCTTACACAGTAAAATCCACTCAGAAAGCTTATTATCTGAATTAGGGCTGTATGTACCGCATAGAGTGACTCGACCGGGTAATGCTGTCTTCCACCCATCGGCCCAAAGAACTAAAGCAATGGACATATCGCCTATTAGGAGAATGTGCTCATTATATAATTGTATTCTTAAAGAATGTCCTGAGATTGATATATTTATGTTAAATATATCAATCTCAGGACATTCTTTAAG
>JAGDQP010006942.1:21694-42461 GCA_022664845.1 Lepisma saccharinum | reverse complement strand
CGGTGTTGGACACCCTGAATGGTGTTAACCAACACTAGAATTGGTGTTATCCAGCACTGGAATTGGTGTAGTGGTAGAGGTGTTCTATTACACCTTTTGGGGTGGCACTAAACAACAATAATTTTTTTGAGTGTAGTTGAAGTAAGGATCACTTTTATCAAGTGCCAAGCGAGTGGAATTCTTCATTGTTACTACCGGTGTACTTTGCCTTCAATCCCGTGTTTACCATCATGATACGTAATACGAATTGCAGTCCAAAGGAAATTCAAAACATTGTGCTGTGGAAATATTAGAACGTGACAGTGAAAGGGGAGAAAAGAAGATTATAGGCAGAGTGGTGCCAAAAGGGATAAAGGCCCCCCAAAAGGAAAAAAGGTGCTGGAAAATAGCCTCAATTTTCAACTGGAGACAACATTTCACAGTCTCGTTTGTTTCAGATACTCGGAATCTACCCTACAAGAAAAAGGTGCGCATCTAAAAATCTTAACTCTGAGCATGATTGTCAGATATATCCTTACAGGCTGAGCAACCCACACCACAATGCGGTTTGCCGGGTTGACTACCTCCGAGCTTCGGGCTGGGGTCCAAGTTTGAACAGAATTGAATTTATTTTAAAACCTTTAGGCAACGTGTGACTCACAGGCCAAATGGATGGATGAGGACGGGAAATGAAGTGGAAGGAAACGGGAGAACCCGGAGAACACCGGGTGTTTGACCATCACGGAACCCGCATGGCATAAGCGAGGACTCTACGCACCAGAAATGAGCGCTCTACCAACTGATCGAGCAATGCCACATGTCTGTGTATGAAATGTGTATAAAATATATATACACTATGTCCCAAAAATAAAGGAACAAATTTCCGGTAATGATTATTCACATGAAAGCAAGAAAAACGTTCCGTTGAAGAAACTTCAAAATATACCTAGTTTACGAATTACAGATGTTCAAAGTTAGCGCGAATGACGTCATATATCAACAAGTAATGACCTAAGCGGCGTCGACGTATCAAATTACAATTGAATTAGTACAAAATACACCTACTAATTTACGTTTATGATTGGCAAATGCAATTTAGATGTATTTTTATGCTTCTCCTATTAAATATTTTAATTATGCGACATCAAAATTCTTGTGTTGCGAAAACCTCTGTCCATGCGACACTTGCTCAATCATAAATGCTTACATAGATGTATTGGATACTATTTTGCCTGTGATTTGCTAAGCTGACATCACTTACGTCATTATGTGTCAAGATATGACGTCATTTTTCACCATGACGCCCTAACTTCGAGCTCCGAAAATATCCATAATTTTCAATTTTATTTTGAAAAAAACTATTTTCTTGTTTGGATGTAAAAAATCACCTCAGGAAATTTTCACCATTATTTCAGAGTTACCCTGTATAATCACGTCTAATTAACATAAAAATCTTAATTTCATTGGGTCTAAGCCCTTTTAAATATACGCCGCTGGGAACGACAATGGTGTATCTCTGAGTAATGGTGTACTTACTTCGTAATCGGCTGCTATCGGAATCAAAACCGAGTACAAACGATCGTCATTGTCTCATCGCTTTGAGATTTACTTCTGAAAATTAAGAAATTTCATTCTGTGTTTTATTATTATTATTATTATTAATCTTCTTTAGCTTATTTCGTTATTATCACTTGTTTTCTCAAAAGCATTCTCTTCCGAAAGAAAGTTTGATTTTCACTCTTGTGTTCCCTGTGTAACTTTCTTTAACAAAATTGGCACACGTGCCCCCAAACCCACTCCCTAAAGTTTTCTTTTTAAAAAAATTTAGAATAGTGGAGAGAGAGAGAGAGAGAGAGAGAGAGAGAAGGGGGCTAAGAAGTGTCGAACTCCAATATATAGTTGCACAAGCAGGAAATTTTTTTCTTTCAATTTTAAATTCAAATTATTTTCCCTTCTACAACAAACCGAAAACTTCTTCTTTCTTGGCACTTGCTAGCTCGTTCTTATGAAGGGGAAACTTTTGTGCTTGTTTACGGAACCTCTCAGCCAAAGAATGGTTCAGTTTTACGTAGTCTGTAAACCAAGAAAATATTCTGGGATTTCTTTCCTTCCAAAATTATATTTTATTAAAGAGGCTTATATTTTTTAGTTTGTTTGTTTCTTTAAACGAGATAGTATAAATAACCTATTCGTATCTATTTTTGTTTACTTTCTAATTTTATTTAATAGATAATATCTGTGAATGGATAAGCAGGTATCTTTCTTGCTTAAGGGTGCCTGATTTCTAAAGTTTACAAGATTTTGTCAACAGATGTCACTAGTCAACAGTCATGAAACGTTAACTTTGAATATGATTCTGCAAATTAACAAGCAAATATACTGAAGGGGCAGAAAAGAATTATATATTTTTTTCTTCCGTCAAGATTAGAACATCAGAATATGTGCACATGCAAATTTTGTCCACTCAAGTCAAGCGCAATTACTTCGGGAGATATGGATGATATAAAAGTCAAATTCTGTCTGTGGATAGTGATCACGGAGTGTGGAAATATCCTTATGGTCTTAAATTACTGAAAGAAATGGAAGTCAAATACACAGCAATTGGTACGGGTAGAAGGCGCTAGCTGTCAGAGAGTATATTCTTCACGGCCGCCATCTTGAATTCCGCCATATTGAATCTAGATTGATTTTCTTTTTAAAATGGGAAGGGGGTCGTGTAATATATCATTCTGAGCTAGAATTTTATGAGAAATACGTTTCGGAAGTCAGTTTTACCGTAAATATAGTATTATGGGAGATAATGATATGTAGCACTAGTTTGGGATATGTAGCACTAGTTTGGACAGGTAGCGCCTTTTACTATCATTTGATTTCCATTTCTTTCGCCAATTTAAGAACATATTACCCATACTTTTTTATCACTTTCCACAGCCAGAATTTGACTCATCGATATTTCCCAAAGAAATTTGCGCTCAGTGGTCAAAATTTGCATGTGCACATTCTAATCATGATGGAAGAAAACAGTATATAAAAAATTCTATTCTGCCCTATTAGTACGTTTGCTTGTAAGACAATTTTTGGTTCTATGGTTCTAATAAAATATAATAATAAAAAGACAATTTGGTGGAATAATTCTAATTTGGCAACACTGTTAGTTAACATATAGAGAGGAAAAAAATAGTATTTGCCAAAAAAAAAAAGGATGAGCTTGCAGACAAGATAAAAAATGAAGCCGAATGTTATCTTTGTACTGTTAGTTCTTGTTATGACGTAATATGATAAAAGTAGTCTGTGTGTCTTACGATATGTGGGACGCATGTGAGTATAGTCTATATGTCGTTTTTATGTGGAGATTGTGTCTCTGCGATTTCCGCAAATGTTAGTTCTCTTATTTTGTCTCTCCCTTTTTATCTCTACATACTTTATTTCCATTCTTCTTATCTTCGTTTTCAGACATTTGCCGTCCTTAGTTATTATACTACCATAGACACTCAGATTCATAGAAAATGTCCAATTTGACAATCGATCTAGATTTAAACCACTGGCTTGACAGACCGATGGGCCCTGAGCCTGCCCCAACGCCATCTGTCAGCGTTTGGTGGAACTGCGTCCACCTGAGTGACAGTTGTGTGGTCATCACTGCGCGCACCTTACCACGAACAGGCGTATCAGGTTTCTTTTAGATCGAGTGTGTCCGTCACGTCTTTTTTCACGTGACTCCCCAGTTTGCCTCACGACGCTTAGTGGACGCCGAACTCCAGCCGGGAATTGAACCCGGGACCACGTGGACATAAGTCCAACGCTCTAACCACTAGGCTATGGAACCCCTAGATTTAAAATTAACTTTAAATATTATATTGTGCTTGCAACGTATTTTAGTTTGGTAAATTTCTAACTCAAAATATTTTTTTTACAGGCCTCTTTTTATTCCGGTTGCGGAAGTCATGTGGTCTAAGGCGCCAGGCCAGCGTCTTTTAGGTTCTGGGTTCGAATCCCTGCTGAGACATAGGTGTTTGAACATTTGAGAAACTTAAAAGCTAATGGAATCGAGACGGGCCGAAGTAATTTGTTAAATAAATGGTTCCAAAAATATAGTTTACAGTGATTACAAAACTTTTCTACGAATATGAGTGTACCATGACCATGGGAGGAATAAGAAATGACCATGTTTGTGTTTTTAATTGGCTTCCGTTTATTCGTCCATGAAATGATGCTCCAAACTTCGGAAGTTGATATAATTATATAGAAAAAGAAATTAGGTTTCTTTGAAGAAGAATAAGGTTTCTTTATAGAAGAAGAAGATCTATATAGATCTTTACAGAAGATCTGAAATATAGAAAAAGGTTTCTTTGAAGAAATTTCGAGGTATGTTTAGTTTCGGACCAAACGCGGCATCCTCTGAAATGACGTCATTTTTCGCTCGACACATAATGACATAAACAGTGCCGGGTTAACAATTCACAATCTAAGGCCACGTTTATAGTTCAGGGAGTGCTGCATAGACAGGTTTTGCAACGTTAAGATTTTTATTTTCAAGGAATTAAATGTTTTTTAGTAGAGACAAGCGCCACCTAAATAAAGACGTGAATAAAGACGTGACGGACACTAGGTCTGGTACGCCCCTAATACGCCTGTTCTTGGCTATGTGGCGCGCAGAGTTGACCACACTGACGTCACTCAGGTGGATGACTTCACCAAGCGCGGATAGATGGCGTTGGGGAAGACTCAGGACCTGTTGGTATGTAACACCGGTGTTTTTTTTTATAGAGGTAAGCATCAAAATCTCGTCTAAGCTCCAGTCTCCAATCATAGACATAGTCTAAATAGGTGTATAGGGAACTAAGTGATTTCCTAAGTCGACACCACTTATGCCATTATTTGTGGAGATAATTATTACGACACGTGTGATGACTCTCCCCTGCAAAATACTTACAACATCTCCATATTCTACCTCTGAAAAAAGGAGAAGTTTATAAATCATATGTGTTTAACGCAATAAGTTATGGTGGAAAAATTTGAAAATATTGAATGTTAGGTTTAATTGTGTTTACATTAAAAAGATCTGTGTATTTACAACTTGATACAATTCATAACGAAGTAATCAATGTTCGAATGAAAAAGAAGCACAGTAACAACTCTTTTACGTCATGTGTCTTAAGAATGGAGATTATTTCAATTATCACACCTTGTAAGTGTACTCCTCGCGCCTGCCCCGACTTTTCCAATTTTTTTTCAAAATATTTCAAAATCTAAGAGCATTATCAAAATGTTTAGAACATAGCGCACTAGTACTTACTTACAAATTACTATGAAATACAATGGACAGCGATCTTGGGATCTTGTCGACTGATGAGTACTGAGACTTCCATTAAATGATGACGTCATAATCTTTGAAAACATATCACTCATCAATGGATCAAGATCTCGAGATGATCTAACATTTTTGATAGTGCTCTTAGTTTTTGCAATATTTAGAAAACATGTTACAAGTGGAGAAGGCGAAAGGAGGGTTCTTAAATACGCAATTTCTGAAAAAGCCTTTTTCGTTTAAGATTGAAAAGAAAATTCAATCTGAAAGAACTAGTATGTGTCACCTAAAAAACGAAGATTTCTGATAATCAATACACAGGCTAAATGGTTGGAGTTAGAAAAGCGAAATTTGGTATGAAGTTACATCATCACTAGCAGGTTAAGCAAACATTACAAAATTTTGAAAAAGTTGCCATTTTGGATCCAAAAATAGACGCAAAACCCATTGTTGTATAGAATACAGAGCCTAAACGACTGGAGATAGGAAAACGAAATTTTGGTTTGACGGTACATCATCACTAGTAGGTTAATAAAATATTACAAGATGTCTCCAAAGACGCCATCTTGGATCCAAAATGGCGATCTACTACGAGTTAACCCATTCACTTTCAATCGACAAGAACGGCTCTCTCCCGGTGACGGGCTTTAACTGGTTAAAAAAAAGTTTCTCGTCTTGTTTTCATATCTGCAAAATGTTTTATTAAATAATGTCCTCCTGCCGAATGACGAAACTTCGGTTGTGTTCATTTCTTCCCACGTCCAGGCCCCCTCAGGGTTGGTCCCCTTCCCCCATTGCGAGGTTTTGCGGCCTAGGTCCTGATTTCGCTTTAATTATGAGTTCCTTGTAGTTCTGAAACTACAAATCTTTTCGATATTTCCTCAAATATAGTTTTTTCTTGTTTTGTTGTAAGTAATCAGATTTCGAAGTTCGCACCGTTATTTTAGAGACACCCTGTATATTACCATTACTTTATTATAGTAGTTCTTACATACAACCTCATTACATTCGCGGACGCTTTGGAGTTAATGACGATGTATCACGCCCTCGTGTTCCACTCGTGGCACAATGGTCGATGGCGACGTTAAGTGTTATGGCTGGAGGCAAATCTGTGGTATGAACATCCACGGGCAAGGTGAAGAGATTGTTGCTTTCCGTCAGATGACGCTGATGTAATAAAGGTGACGCTGATATCAGAACCAAAAGTTTTTGAAACGAAATCCCAACCACATCTGTTCTCACTATAGTATTCAGGTTGACGATTGGTTTCGCTCGTAGCCCTGTTATGTATTAGGTAACTTACCAAATTACGTCATCATTCATATCCATCCATGTGGTGAAGAAACATTGTTGACGGAAGCAATTTGATTGCTATGGATTATCTTTTGTTTTGTTTGAAAAGCTTCCATCTTAACTTCCAAAACTATTAAAAACAATTATGCCTATAGTCTTTCTATGTTGTTTGCTGGACCTCTGAATAATTTTCTGTTTTCAAGTGGACCAAACAATCCTTTTGGACAGAAAGGAAGATTGTATAGCAAAGGGATGAGAGAGGGAGTCTTGCTAAGCAACTAACTCGTCCCTCTACTTATTTCAGCCAGTGGAAGAGGGACGGATTAACTCCCTTCGAGCTTCGACTGAGAAATAATGAGTTTTCACAGACTTATGTGGCTATTTAAGGCCGCTAATTTGATAAGTTAGTTAACGTTCTATGAGCCATAACCATTCTAGAAAAAAGAGAAGAAATGGGAACGTTTGGAAGAGGCAATAATGTGAACCCAAAACGGGCTGCGTTGTTGTTTTCAAAGAAGAAAAAAAAAAGAAGGGGTCACCAAAATTCAATTTCATGTTTTTTAATTCCATTTTTTCCCTCTGTTTTTACGTCACAAGTGCAGTTAGAAGACGCTAAAGATGATGAAGAAGAAGATAGGAGAGCGCGCTTGGAAGAAAACAAGAGTTTTTTAAAAGAAGAAAAAGAAGAATTGGTTTCTTCTGTGCAAGGGGAAAGAGAATGTTAGTATGTTTGCGAAAGTTGACGGTATTATTTGTTGTTGATGTTGCCTTTTTCTTGCTTGTTTTTTTCTCCCTTTTCCCATTCGTTGCGAAGGGAAATTCAAGCGAGAGAAAGCAAAGAAGATAAAGAAAGAAAAGAAGACAAAGTAAGCAGGCGAAGGAAAGCTAGAGCAGAGAGGAAAATATATATAAAAAAAATGTTCACTACTAGAGCCGCCTGGTGGCGTGTTTTTGTTGACCTGGAGGAGATGAATTGCGACGTTGCCATATTTCGCTTCTCCGCCTTCTTTCTTTCTCAACTTCTTTTCTATCTTTCTTCTTCCCGAACTGCAAAGAAGAGCAACGACTAAGCGAGTAGTAGAAGTATTCTTTTCGCGCAAAAAAGTCTTACTTTTTCTCTGAAATAAGATTAGGTCGTGTAGGAGGCTGTTATTGGATTTCGGGTATGGGTGCGGCAGTAGGGCCAGATGTGGGCGGGAATCTAGCTCTCTTTATTCTCAAACTCGGCTGCTGCTATGGAGGATCTTCTATGGGAGAAGATGTGTGCGTATGTGCGTGTGTAGAGGGATGATTCTGCAATCTGCATGCATGTGCGTGTGTGTGCGTAGAGAATGCGCACATGATAGGAAAGAAGGATTTGAGGCATTTCTTTTTTTCATGGAGGAACGTTAGAACGTATCAATATTATGACTGGTCCAGAAAAGGACCCGAAACGAGAATACAAGACTATGGAATAAAATGCAAGAGCAAAGGAATTTTATTCAAATGTGTATGAAGATGAAATAAGTTGTAAGGAGAATTAGTAATAATAAGAATAATGAAATCACGACAACTGAATTTCCCATCGTATTTGGGAAGTTGGAGGGAAAAAATACTGTTCGGAAGACCGAAACGTCGTTGGGAGGACAATAGTAGGAGAGATCTTTGACAGTTCGTGATGAAAACTAGCTTGATCTTGGCCAGGATAGAATCCAATCGCGAATGTTTGTTACCACGGCGATGAACTTGCCAGTTTCGTAAGTCATAGAGTTAGTTATAGTTACCCATTTGTAACCTTTTCACTTACTTTCCCTTGCATTAACTTGACAATCATTTTCTATGGGACCTTGAATGTCAAGTCACAATTATTACAATTCAAATTTATCTGAGAAAAAAATAGTCATTCAGAGTGTAAAATATAAGGTCACATGTTTTGACTCACTATTGGTTAGGTTAAAGTTCAGTTGTTGTGTTTCATTATTATTATTTATTTATTTATACGCGATCCTCTGTTTTACGGTACGGTTCTGACGTCAAATTCTGAGGTTAATACTTTATACTCTGAACAAGTCGTGACTCGTGAAAAATACAAGAATATGAGCAAATGCTTATTTTTCTCCTTTCTAGTATAAATCTAGAATTTTACAATAAATTAAATAGGAGTACGTCCTAGCTTTCACCTTATGAAAACATTAAGTGAGCCCTAGTTCTGTCTCACATAGCTGCTTGATTCAAGGTTGAAATTCCCTTGATTTTGCCTTGTTAGGATTGGACGTGATACGACAAATTATTAAAGCTTGATACAAGCTTAATTTTTGCTAGATAAAATAGGCTTGAACTTAACAACCCAATTTCAAGCTTGATTATCCCTTGCCTAAACAAGGTACTTCGTTACCTTGAAAAATCAAGCATGATTCAAGCTTGATTCAAATCTTTTTGCTTGACACGACAATCTTGTTTCCAGCTTGGTGGCTTGACGTTTCAAGGCCAAAATGAGCTTGATTGAAGATGCGTGCACTGCAAAAAATAGCTGTGTTAATTCAACACAATGTGGTGTCCCAGCGTGACTACCACTTTTGTGTGTTAAATCAACACAACACACGGTGTTGATTTCGGTACTGTGAAAAAAAAGTTACGGCTGCAGTGAGAGTTGAACATGGGTTGCTCAATTAGAAGTCAAGCGTCTTACCGACTTGGCTAAACAGTCAGACAGAAAAGACACTAGATCCAAACGATATTTAGTGGACAACATTTGAATTAAACGACTACACTATAGATTTAATCAGTGTATGGGATCAAATATATGTTGCTGAACCCCCAAAACAAACTAAGTTACTTGCACGACTTATCCCATGGTTTAATCACTTCCTATTGTCAACTAAGAAACAGAATTCCCATTCATTGAGAATATTCTATTTCTATGAGAGCAAGCAAGATGGCGAAAGCCAAACATTTGAGCAGCATTACTGCTTTCTTATCGTAACAACATGTCAAATGCTGCGCTGGCTTTCAAAGAAATGGAACATATTCTCAATAAATGGGGATTGTGATCCCTAACTGATCAATGGAAAAGTGATTAAACCATGGCATAAGGCGTGAGAGTAACTTTGTTTGTGTTTGGGGCTCAGCAACATTTTTTTATTCTCTATATTGTTTCAATGTAGTGCTATTTCCATCTGACGATTTAGCGAAGTCGGTAAGATGCTCGACTTCTAACTGAGCAACCCATGTTCAAATCTAGCTGCAGTCGTAATATTTTTTCTTCCAGTACCATAATCAACACCGTGTGTTGTGTTGATTTAACACACAAAAGTGGTAGTCACGCTGGGACACCACATTGTGTTGAATTAACACAGCTATTTTTTACTGTGTGGTTCTGTTATTTTGCTGGCCGGAATTCCTAAAAGATTCTTATCATCACCAGTATATAAACACTACATAAAATGACACAACCAAACCCACTCTCTCATATAATATCAGTTTAGTTCGAACTGTTTTGATCTCTTTTTTTTCCTTTTCCATTTTTTTTTTGTCACTAATCTCTCGTTGGAGCCAATTATCGGAAAGAGTATCAAAGTGGGATGTAGGTTACCATGGAGACTCAGGGTTGCTGCTGCTTCCTGCACCACGAAAAATTAAAAAAAAGAAAGAAGATAAAATTTAAAAAAAAGACAGGGTGGAAGAAGGCAGAAATGAGAAGGGGATTTACTTTTTACCTATCCAGTATCTGTCAGGAGAACAAAAAAATCTCTGTAGTGACAAGATCCAGGCACGCACGAAGTCTTTCTTTCTTCTTTTTGTAGAAAAAAGGGGGGAAATATATCTCTAGATATTGCAAAAAGTTTGCTCTATGTAGGGTTCTTTGAAAGGACGTGTCCTTCTTTACAAGGATTGTCCTTCTTTTAGAAAGCATGTCCTTCTTTATAACAAATGGTGAACGAAATAGAAAAATAAAGTATCTTTCTGACTAACAGTACTGGATCTATGGGTCGAATTCAGAGTCATGTTCTGAGAACGTCTTCAAATGGCATTTGAGTAAGAGCATTTTGACATGAAATCTTGTACTTCAGAAATGCCTTATTCATAGTCGCTTTTCAAGTACATCTTTCCCGAAATGGATTTTGAGTTAGTGGGTAATCCATGTCTTGTTGAAACTTAGTCTCAAGAAACACATGGTAGCCAACTGAACAACATTACGACTTCCATGTTATATTTGGCTTCAAATGTCAATGAACAATGTTGCAGTTTGTTGGTATAAAACAAATTACTTTGGAAAAAAATGTAAATATTGCGTTCGATAAGTCTGATTCTTAAGGTCGTATAAAATGGTATTGATTCAAAAGGTGGTGATATTTGGTTTTATTTTCGATTGAGGTACAAGGATAGCATTTGTGGCATGTAAGCAAATATACGTTTTCGTGCAGATTGGGTTTAGTGTCGCACAGAATAAACAGAAGACGTTTGAATTTTAAACACTGTCCTTCCTCATTTTTATTTATGATCCTCTTGACAAAGTGCAATTCATGTATTTCTGTAGTATCTACTCTTCACATCAACGTGCAAACCTGTGGAAAATAACTATCCCAAAGTTTTACTGCGTCCATGTGCGATTTCCCATTACAATGCCTCTCTATACGGTGTTTCTTTACTACTTCCAATCTGTTACATCATTCAAACCTATGAAACATGTAAATTGAACTGAATTTATTTGAAGGCTTCTAGGCAACTATGGCTCAGGCCGTATGGATGATTATGGGATGAATTGGTGGAATGAAGAAAGCGGGAGGAAACTGGAGAACCCTGGGAAAACCCACGCACATGGTGCTTGTCCACCACAAAGCCCATGTAGCATGAGCAGGGATCGATATGACGACCCCTATGAAGCATGTCAACTTAGAAGTTTCATTATTTCCTTTATATGCACTTCGATCCCATTAACAATGCAGCTTTTAGGCTGCAATCTTTACTCCACAGTACTTATGAACTACGTGCACTTCACTACATTATTTAAAGCTGTGAAACATATGGAACACAAAGTTTTAACCTCTTTTCAATAAATAGTACTTTAGCTTCCGAAGCTTGCACCAGCTATTGGTCGTATGTACCACTCATTCCCTTGCAAATAACTCACACAGGCACTTCTAGAAACACACAGCGACATCCAATAATCCAAAAGTGTTACGAAAAGGCATTTATCATTACTATCTCGTTAAATATGTACTCGAGTTGTTCACAATATGCAAATATGGCGGCGTGCGGAGGAATACTGATTGTCACTTTGTGTTATGAATATCACGTATTTTCCTACAGAAATGCAACGGACTAAATGTCAAATTTCCTTGGCGTACTAAAGGGCAAATGATAAAAATATATCGGCAAGACGCACGTCGTTATTGATATAAGAAGTAAAAAGGGAAGAATTGGTGGAACTTCAGGTTTAAAATGAAGTGCAAGTAGTACAACAAGGCAGTATGGAAAATCACCACGATGAAAACTATGATATTCCATCTTTAATCTATAAAACACAAGGAGTAA
Source organism: Lepisma saccharinum (assembly GCA_022664845.1). Classification (NCBI taxonomy): domain Eukaryota; kingdom Metazoa; phylum Arthropoda; class Insecta; order Zygentoma; family Lepismatidae; genus Lepisma; species Lepisma saccharinum. The sequence goes on along the minus strand of JAGDQP010006942.1, from coordinate 30,367 downwards.
CCACTCTTGTTGTTTTAAGCATGATTTTCATACCTGTGTGGAACTGAACAAATCCCCGGCAGAAAAATTGAATTATTTTTTTAAGGGGGTGAATGGCTTCATTGAGTGACCCTCCTTATTATAGACACGGGAGTTATGCGGAATAGCGTGCTTTCCATTACTTTTCTGAAGAGTAGGCCTATTCATTGTTGCTGCAGCAAAATCATGGGTTCATTCTGAATGGAAGGACACACAGATGCCTTCTCTGTTATGTACTTTCACTCGCATCAGCTTCTGATTTAGGCTAGAAAATTGCGTTCTATGGAAACAAGGACTAACTACTTTCGCGTCTTATACACGGGTTCTGTGCCCTTTATGAGCACATCTTAACTTCCACTAGGTCATGTTTTTGTTAACCATGCCTTTCAGTAGGTTTCCTTTTTACAGGAAGATAAAACAACATTTTGAGTCGTTTCCAGTGCTCTATGGCACAAGTAGCTAAACTGCAGTATTACAGGACAACAATATTGTGGATAGGAATTGTAGCAAAAAATCACACTTTGTTGTGGGTATGTGATTTTGGAATTATGAAAATGCTGATATTTCAATGGTAATATGTTGGATATTATTATATGCGACACTATACCAAATCCACATGAAAATTAGGCCTACTTTCTGGCTTGAAACAAAAGAAAATACCTACTTCTCAAACGATTTTGTTGAATTTGAACTGAATCTTTTTCTTATTTGTTTTTCATTTCAACATTCCAATGGATTTAACACTTTTCTTGCAAACATCCTCGACATTTTTGGTAAAAGAACAATGAAAATTATTATTTTGTTGTGTTTTAAACTTTCTCTCTACAAATACATATCAACTTCTCTCTCTCAAGTTAAGGTAGACCTTCTCTTTCACAAAACGCAATTTTCATTCAGTATAAGAACAACTTTCACTTCTCAAGAGAAAGAAAATTGCACTATGAAATAGTTCAATTCAAACACTGTCTCAAGAAATTACTATGAAACTGTAAAAATCAACACTTAACGAAATGCTTCTTGAAGAGAATCAACTTGAAATTCCGGAACCCTTCGCAAACTTGAGAAAAGATTATGAATAAGCAGCAGACTGAACACGTAACTTCAAGTAACGAATTTCCTACAAAACACAACTCTGAATTCGACCCTATACAAGCTGACTCATCGGGCAGTTTGAATCTTAAAGTATCAAAATAAATATACAGAGCAAAACCTCTTTCTCAAGCACTTTCATGCCAGCTGTGGTAGAACCTAGTCTTGAACGTACTATTCCGGCATTCCTCAACGTGGCTGAGGAGAACTATGAAAAATTCTCAGTGAGAATGGTCGGCCGCTGGGTTTGAAGCCTGGACCTCCCGAATGCGTGCCAGCGCTCTACCTTTTGAACTACATCTGCTTGTTGTCAGAGCTATGCGCAGTGATTCCGTCAGACCTCCTCCCTGGAGGGTGTCACCCCCAAATCCTCGAGATCACCCTCAACTTTAAAATATTGACGGTCAAAAATCGAATAGAAATCGTGCAAAACTCCACTTAGACCACCAATTTGGACTCTACATCCCCCCCATGGGCGGATTTAGGAGAGAGACCCTGGGGGTACGAGAGAGCTTGGGGAGAGGAAATCACTTTAAAAGCTATCGTTTAGAATGAAAAATTTAAAGTTATTCTGAAATGACTGGGAGGCAATGACCCCAAGCCCCCCATAAATCCGTCCATACATCCCCCCGAACTGAAGATTTCATGATGCCACAGCCTAAACGGCTGGAGCAAAAGAAAAGAAAAACAAAATTTAGTATGACGGTACATCATCACCATTAAGTTATGATAATATTACAAAATGTCTCCAAAGACGCCATGTTGGATCCAAAATGGTAGGCTCCAAGAATTAATATTCAACACCGTTTCAGCTAGAGATACGGCATAAAAAGTGTATTATCAAGAGTAGTTCAGGAAAATATGACAACATTTTGAAAAAGTCGCCATCTTGGATTTAAAATGGACGCCAAAAACATTTTAAACACCGTTTGAGCTAGAGATACGAAATTTCGCATAAAGGTGTATGCGCATAAGAGTAGTTTAGGGATATTACAACATTTTGAAAAGTCACCACCTTGGATTCAAAATGGCCGCCAGAAACAACACAATTTGCGCTAGAAATACGAAATTTGGCACAAAGGTGTATTCGCAAGAGTAGTCTAGGAAACTATTGCAACATTTTGAAAAAGTCGCCATCTTCGATTCAAAGTGGCCGCCCAAAACATTTTAAACACCGTTCTAGCTATGGGGTTAATTTCTACGATTCATTTTGAATCGAAAAGAATATATTTTTTCCGGTGACCGGCTAATTCACTTATTCTTATGTGTGATCTGACTAGACCAATCTTTGTGTCGCACTGTGTAAATGATTGGCCTCTGACAGAAAGCATGTGAATAAGTTCTACATAAAACACATTGCTGAACCATGAACAGAACTTTATCATTTTTCGAGTTGAGGTTTTGTCCCCCAGCAGGATCCGAAAGCAAGGCGACAGTTTTCACTTGCTAAAACTTTTTACAAAGCTAAAGAATAAAGACATTGACTTGAAATTTGAAGGACATGTATAAAAGAACATGGCGGATCGTTTAAAGCGATTTCCTGAAAAAGGGCACATAGGCCTATGTTCCTGTCTTCCGGCAATGTCCTCAATTGATAATCATTTGTTAATTCTGAATATTTTGCTGCTCTCATATGTCGCTTACTTTGATCGTTGTGTAACTAACTCAAGGATAGAAGAATGACTTAATTTTTTTTGTTACATCTATCAAAACTGTATTTTACCAACCTTTTAGCGATTGTGGTTATGGTTAGGAAGGACGAGAGTAATGTCATTGAAGCAAGTGTCCAAGAATCAATCTCATATCCAGGTTGTGAATGTATCTGTAACTGTAGAAACAGCCGAGGGATTACATCCCTACAGCACATCTTTGTATTGTTATGTTTTCGTTTGCATTCATTAAGTTTTCCATAAAGTTTATTATTGTTATCCAGGGCACCTGTTTCATTTCAATGTAATATAACATCCTGTTATTTTTCTATTTGCATGCCTTGACGTGAGCGTAATTTTTCATCCACCACACTGGAAGCTTAACGTGTTCTTTTGCAGCCTAAGAAAGTAGTACAGTTCAACATTAGAGACACTTGTTAGGAATGGTTTCGCATGGATACCACTATCCGCGCACTTAGCTCGATCCCCGGACGTACTCAAGTGGCACTTTCAGAGAATATCCGTCTGGTGGGGTGGAAGCAGAATCTTTGAGCTTCTTCATGATGGTGGCCAGGCGAAATCGTTCCGGTATCCAATTCAAACTTCATTGTTTCTGGCACTGCCGTATATGTTTCACATCGCAGCGTTAATCAACATTCGTGTTTCTACATTCGTTAATCAGCATCTTGAACACCTTGAACATCTCTTAGTCCTTCCTTGAACCACTTATACCATTCAAAAACGATTGATTTCTTCACAGAATATTCACCACAAGTCACTGTTAGCAGGTCTAACTTTTAACTAGCGCTTTTACTTATTTTTACAAAAATTTCGTTGCTTATACACTGCTACAGATTCTTGTCACCCATTTTATCGCCAACGGTACACAACTGATACGACAGTACACCACTCGTATATTCTACTTCCTCTATTGCTCGGGAACGAACGATTCGTTTGATCTGTTACTCGTGCAAAGGCGAATTAGAACAAACTCAACCATGTTTGGGTATAATGAGTATGACTAACCCAACACCCTAGCGACACGCTGCGTCCAGTCCAGGAATTAAACGGTTACACCTCGTATTTCGTGCAACTTTCATAAGCAGAACGACGTGCCCGAAACCTCGTAACCCTCGTAAAATACATTTCTAGATAGAGTAGCCCGATCAAGGAGCTACATCGATCAGGAGGAACAGGTGAATACGACGACCATGATTAGCGAGATTTTTAACCAGTCTTTATTCTATCGACTGAAGTGCTACTGGGGTAAAAAATCACGCAACTTATGATGGTATTGACCTGTTTTTCTTCTGAAGGACATAGCCCCGGGCAACCCTACGACACTACATCCTTTCCAAACTCCGACTGATATCGAACATTGAATTAAACTTATAAATGAGACGAAACTAAAAAGCACTGTGGTATTAAATCACTTGATAATCAAGCAGCCAGTGGCGGATCCAGAGAGGGGGCGCGGGTCCCGTCCTGAAGGAAAATTATTATTTTATCCCATTATTTCAACAATTTCTATTTGTTTGGTTTACAAATTGATTTTTTTTTTGTAAGAATGATCGTAGCGTTTTATATCCCACTTAAACTTTGCAATATGATGAAAAATATGATATATTACTTTAAAAAAATAATTTACCGGGAAAATGTTCTTCGTCTATTCCTAAGATCAGCGCCCCCCTCACGAAAATCCTGGATCCGCCCCTGCAATCAATAAAGTAATAACAATGTTAACAGTAAATGGTTATAATCATGGTAACAGTTCATTTTTTTTTAAAAAAAAAAGAAGGAAAATTTAAAACAATCATTTTGTAGTGTGGAAGGGAAAAAAACACTTCAGTCTTATTGCACCTTTTACGCTTGAGATCTCATGAAACAATTTACACGATTGGCCAATATCTTAAAAACCTTAATGAATCAAAAATGAGGCAGAAAGTACAAGAGCAAAGAAGCAGACAGTACGCGAATTACATGAAGAAAGAAAACGGCTTCACATTTCTCATGTTTGAGCAGTTCCCTCAATAATAATAATTACATTCTAATCTCGCGCCCCCCTTGCTCTCTCTCTTTCAGCTCTGGCGTAATTTACTGCATCCATTAGACGAGGGAAAAGGGCAAAGAAGTTAAAAAGAAGAAGAAGAAGAAGAATGGAAACGAGAAGGTATTCTGTTCCCAGTCTGTAAGAAATTTTGTCGCCACCAGGAGACTCATAAAAAGCGTTTATTGGTACTCTATATCATCAGTTTTGTGGAGCGTTGGGTTAGTTCCAGATTCAACTCGTAGGTGGCGTGCAAGCAATTTGTTTCGCAAACATTCGTGGCACATAATGGAAGAGTTGAATTTCAATCATCATTAACTAGTCTTTTTTTAAATTTTTTTTAACCAAAAAGGGACTTCATATTCCTTTTTTTATTATTATTATTTTGCAACCACATTATTTTGCACATTCTGTTCTGTAACTGCTACTTATGCGGGTTTTCCCTAAATGTTCTTTTAAAAATATTAATTTTCATTAGGGTTAAGTAAATGACCGTTAAAATAGGAGACTATTGTTCATAAAATACCGAAAAACATAGAGGGATGAGATGTACTTTCCCAATTAACCAATTACAACGTATCTTCTGTATTAAATCATTTTATAAGTCGTTTGTAACCTATTTTTTTTCTTAATTGTTTTCAAAAGGCGCTATTGTAGTTAGTTAACCCGTTTTTGTTCTTTGTACACTCTGATTCAAAGATAATGGCCGATTGAGATTTCTTTTTTCTATGCCCAAGATTTGTTTAATTGAATTAAGTTAATTTATGCCTTATTCATCTTCTAATCTTATGCCTTGCACTAAGATCTTTTAAAGAAATCTCTAGTTTTATTAGGATTTTATTATTTGAAGAATGAATTTTTAATTATACAATTCTTTAATTTCATAAATCAATTATAGACCTTAAGCAGCCCCTCCCCCCAAGGAAAAACAATAATGCCTGCATTTATACCAGAATGTATGTTTGTAAAGCTTTTGCTAAACTTTGAATTTTGGGGTCATTTTAGTAATTAAAGACATCGATGAGTTTTGATACTGCAAGCCATCTAAAGTTTCAAAATCTCACAAATATCCATGATACAGACAGGATTCGAAACTAGAAACTTGCGGACGCTGATCTAACGCCTCAAACCATCTGAACAGTGCACTTTTTTTCTTTTTAAATTCTATGACACCTACTAATATTTTAGTATTAAGACTGAGTTATAACGATATTTTCGATGCATCGATCGGTCGATATTTTGCAAATATTTTAATTATTGATATAAAAAAATATATAAAAGTCTACTAGTAAACGATATCGAATGATATTTCGATGTATTCATGATTGATTTCCAGTAATTCTTCCATATAACTGATGGTCTATTTCCAATGCTTTTCGATATAAACGTTGTGTAATGTTCGATATTTTGATATTTGATATATCGATATGAATGTTCGTGAATGTAACAGTCCTAAATGCTTGTTTCCAGCTCGGCAAAATACTTGTTTTGCGACATGGTCACCAAATTATTTTTTTAAGAATTACATTTTTACATGGGAAAAAACTCTGTATACTACACTCATTAATTAATACACATCGACTCAAGGGTTCAACTATGATTGTGATCGGACGAGTTATACCTCATTATTTGTTTAGATATTACGCAATTTGTGACGATACCTCACACATTTGGTTTCCTTTAGTTTTGATATTAATCGAGTTTCGAAATCTCTTACCGAATATACAGCGTGTTTTACAAAGAATGACCCGATTTAAGATAATGGTATTTACATGTATTATGAAAAATGTGCCATGCCAAATTATCAACTATGAAGTAAGACCTAAAGGTTCACTCACCATAATGGCAAATGCTGAATGTGCCCTCTACCCGCTACATGGACAAACCAATAGCTGAATTCATCCCAGACGCGTCTCAGAGTGTCTTCTGTCACAGAATTTACTGCAGCTGTGATTCTTGTTCTGAGCTCATCCAAGTCAGTGGGTAATGGTAGAACATACATAGTTTTTTACGTATCCCCATCAAGAGAAGTCACATGGTGTGATGTCTGGAGATCTTGAGAACCAAGAGTGTAGTGCCAAGTCATCGGGTGCCGTGAGTTCAATCCATAGTTGAGGCAATGCGACTAGACGCCATCTTCTCAATAATCAAGAATAGCGACTGTTTGGGTGCTAGTAGTGGCATTTAGCGATAGTTATATCAAACTCTGGGACACGGCCGTTACGTGGTACAAGTCGCATTCATCTCGGTTTCGTGGTTACAGAGACATCTGGTTTTAGGTAAAATCGGGTCATTCTTTCTTAAACACTCTGTATATCGGTCAGTTGCTGTCCTCATGCATATAACTCCTAAAAGGATGCTGGATTTGATTTATTAATCTTGAATTTAGTCCGTTTTTTAAGTCGTTTCTTTTTTTTTTCTGTTAATAAACCGAGACCAATCATGAATGAACTCTCTCCGAAACTAATTTCGATTTGAGGCACCCAAAGTGACATTTACGAATAAAAACAAAAAAATCGAGGTAATCTTGTACATATAACCCGAAATATACCTGACATAAATTTGTCATATTTTGTAAATGACATATTAAGGTCCAAGCTTTCTTTGTACAATATATGACAGTGTTGTGTCACATATTTTTCGGGTTACATATTTGTCAAGTTCCTTCATTAAGTAAACACAGCACACATGCCATCCTCAGAATCAATTTCATATATATATATATATATATATATATATATTCAGCCAGTTTGATTAAAGCATCTTGAAATCATTTTGTCGTTATATTTATATACATATCGTTGTATTAAAAGAAAAGAAAATGTGAACCTAGTAACCTAACCGACAGAGGTTATGAAAATTTCTTCCCCTTTTCCAATTTTCTGTGTTACATTTACTTTTATATCCATACCGCATATACGAACATGTGTGTGTGTGTGTGTGTGTAAGTATGTGTTGAAAGAACCTATTCTTTATTGCAGCATGCGCAGAACCGTTCTCGAACCACGCCCATGCAGCTCTACGTATTACTACCTCCTTTTTTCTGTTTCATTTCGTATTACTATTAAACCCTCCTCTTTTAAAACATCCTACCCAACTCCACACACCCCTGTCTAAGGGGGTTACTAACATTCTCACTCAACGCCTTCAACTCGCATATATATATTCAACCCAGAACCTCCACTTCCGTTTCTTCTGCAAAAGAAGAAAAAAGTGATATTGCGGATGTTAGGGAATAGAGAAGAAATTCTGAGTAAAGAGAAGAAAAAAAAAAGAATTCTCCAAAGAAATGGTTGGTAGCAAATGAACTACAGGAAAAAAAAGTGGGGGAGAGCGCGAAGAAATACAATCATATCTACATATTTCACTTCTGTTGTAATATTTCAATCTATCGTCTCCTCTGTTTCTTCACATATATACATACATCTCGTCAGCCAGGAGAGGTGGAGATTCTCAAGGAACCGACGACGAAAACGCGAATCCAAGATGTAGACGTTTTGAGGGAGGGAAGAAAGCGGTCGGTATAAGGAAGTTGTATCGATTGGATTGGAAGAATATATATCCATCCCCTTGTCCCCCCCCACACCCCTCTATCTATCTCCACATGCTTAGTCTCTATCACTCACACACAGACACGCACGCCCTTGTACTTTTGAGACGATTCCGCAAAAATGAAGAAGACTTAAGATTTTCTTACTTTCTGTCTCGTAAATTCCAAGGCAAATTCCAAGCACGGCACAAAAAAAAAAATGTATTTCACATTGATAACCCCGTTGAAAGTTCCATTCAACGATTACTCGCTATTTAAACGTTTAATCCTTGATATTACTTTAGATACAACGTAGAAGAGGCAGACATTTAACGATTACT
>JAGDQP010006942.1:273-12289 GCA_022664845.1 Lepisma saccharinum | reverse complement strand
ATATATATATATATATATATATATATATATATATATATATATATATAAACTTCACATGTTTAAAATTTGGAAATGCATCTCGTGTGTGTGTGCGGGAGAGTTAGGTCAGAGAGGAAGACAAAGAGGCAGGGACAGATCACAATGAGTCAACATTTTTTTGTGTGTGTGTATGTGTGTGTGTGTTAATGTATTCTTTCATCTTTTAACAAAAACTTAACTGTCATCCCTCTTTTTATTTTATTTTAGTCCTGAAATTCCCGAATAATAAGTTGAAAAGTCACATTTGAGCATTTAGGATGACTTAACAACAATCTGTATCAGGATTATCAACGTTATTAGTTCCGTAATGATAGCTACAGGATTCTCAAAGACAAAAACAAAAGTTTTCGTTTTCTATGTCATGCATTTCTAATTTGTTACATTAGCGTACAACTTCCCTTTTGCTAGTTTTAAATTTATTTATGGTTTTAAGCCCTCTATGTCAGGATAAAGTAGGGGAAATGATGGGGGAAAGGAGTCAGCCAGGGCCTAAGTTAAAGGAACCATATATGAATTAAAGTAATTTGCCTGGTGTGGTTGAGACTGGGAAAAAACCACAGTTAGGATGCTCAACTACTGGTACCGAATCCAGGACCTTCAGAATGTAAAACCAACGCTCTACCAACTGAGCTACGGCCACTTGTTCTCTATGTCAGTATTGGTGTAATCACTTGAAAGGTAAAGCAATTTGCTTTTCGGAAATCCTAAAAAGTATAACAGAACATTCGCTTCTGTGATGAGCCAGAGAATGTGTCATGAGCGAATGCCATTCTGTCACGAGCTTCGACTCTTTGTTCTTGAAGATCGGAGTAAAGTAGACTTGACCCGCCAAAATCGTCTTTTTTGCTAACACGGAAGCAAGACACTGGGGCAGCCTGGTGCTCATTCACACACCACTAAATACACGATAAGTCAGTGGAGCACACGAAAGTTATTGATGAGAATATGGATAGAAGGTTCACACCAGGGGTAGCGGAGAGGTTTTCTCGAGGTTTCATTGCGGCATTAGCCTGGAAAAAATGAAAAAAAAAAAATAAATAACGTGAAGAACTGCAGAACTCGAACCTGTGTGCTTTTTTACTACCGTTCCCATGTCCACGGTCGTTTGAATTTGAATTTTATTTATGATATTTAGACATCTAAGTCTCAGGCCGGGATAGGGAAGGGGAAAGGAGTCAGGAAGATGTCAACCAGGGTCTATTTTGAAGGTGCCATCCCGGTATTTGCTGGTGCGACTGGGGAAAAAACCCTGGGAAAACCTCAGTCAGGATGATCGGCCGCTGGAATCGAACCCACAATCGCCCGAATGCTAAACCATCTCTCTCTCTCTCTATAGTCCATGGTCGTAACCACGAAACTATAGAGCTCAAATATCTAGCATACCAGAATGGTTTCTACAACTACACTATTCGTTTAATGATTAAACCAGCCCCCCCTATGTGGGGTGTCACCCCCCCAAAATCCTCGAGAGCATCCCCTCAACTTTAAAATTTCTACGGTAAAAAAAATCGATAGAAACCGTGAAAAACTCCATTTACACCCACCCCCAAACCGAGAATCCTGGCGGAATCCCTGCTATTCGTGATATAGCCAATTTTTGTATTGTGAGTTGCTGATAACTCAGCTACAAACGGACAAACAAGAGACCTGAAATTGTTTTCATGACTGCACCTTACATTTCACCTATCATGATCAGCAAGAAATTTATCATGTGAAGCACTATCTATTATTATGTATATATACTACTACCTGTGTTTTATAATTATAAAGACTTGGAGTTACACTTTGTCATTAAATAGTCAGTACGTTTACAGACCCTCCTGCAATACGCTATGCAAAATATTGATAGAAAGTGGAGAATACAAAGTATTTTGAATAAATTATGTATCCTTGTTTGTCAATTTGCAATTAAAGAATCTTTGATTCGTATCTAGATATGGATTTAAATGCTTCTTTCAACATTCGAATGCAAGCGTAAGAAAGACGTATGTAGGAAGATCAATCATTTGGATAAAAATAAATAAAATTCCAATTGAACGGCCTGACAACACTTTTTCTGTGTTAATGTATCTCATTGTGTCTACCAGATAAGGATCTGTCGTTTAGAAATAAGAAGAAAAAAAAGAAGGAAAAGAAATGAACACATCGCAACAAATTCTTCTGTCAAGTCAAAAAGATAAACAACGACGATTAGTCGTTCTCAAAGGACTGGATTTCAGCCAAGAAGATCTCTCGATCGCATCTAAATTTCACGTTGTTCCATATTATTAGCGTTGGAAAGAAGTCTCGAATATACAGCACCAACAACAACAACGAATCGAGTAGTTTAGGATTGATGCTGAAGTATGTCATTAAGAGGTTTTTCAATCTAATGCTATTGGCGCGTCTACTCTAGGAGGTTACAGTTACTTCTTTGGTAAACTTATATGGGCCAGTCTAGTAACTTTGGACTTCCGACCCGTCACGATTCACCGTTTAGCTGTTAAAATCCACACCCATGCCCCTGCCGGGACTCGAACTCGGGACCTTCGATCCGATGGCCTACTGCCGCAGACACATGATATCCGCAGGGACTGTGGATATGTGTTACAGCCAGGCTTCAGCAGCGAGCATCCTATTTGGATTATGATCAATGTTCCGTTGGAAAAAATGCGGCGAGACCTTTCTAACGACACCTCAACCACTTTCCTAACCAAAGTAACTCTTGTAGACAGACAGACCCGTTCCAGTAGTCTTCTCAGCATTTGCTCCTGAAATCTAAAAAAAGAAAGACGTTACAATAATTACATTAATCTGAAAGAAGAATTACAGAAAAAAATGAAAATAATGCAGAGTAAATCCTAGTAATTACGATATGACAATAGCCTGTATGGTAAACCGGAGCTACCTGGACACCCTGGGCACATTTGGACATGCTTCTTCATCAACATTCAAACGCCATCTTGCATCCATAATAGTCATATTGAGGGAGAAAATACTAGTGATACCCAACTCCCACACTGTATAAGTGAAGGCCAGTTCGTAAAACTCGAAAGACAAACAGGGTCACATCTACTTGTGCTATTTGCTGTATAAATTGGAGGGATTTACAGGGGGCAAAACTGACTGGATTCAGTGTGTAACAGGTAGCAGCTGTATCTGCGGTCAAGGACGTACGCAGAGGGGGTGGAGCTCGTGGGGGTCCGGATCCCCCCCCAAAAAAAAATTTAAATCTTTTGTGAAATTAGTACCATATTTGGCAAAATTATAAGCATTTTATGTGAATTTTACACTCAGAGAGACCTCGGATTATCCTTCAAACCAACTTCTGGGTACATGCCTGTTTGTGATCCTTGTAATGGTGGAAGAACAGATCCATATTACAAGTGGACTCGCTGTGAGGATTCAGAAGACGAGGACGATTACACTAGTGCTGACAGTGGAAAGGACAAATACTTTGTACCACTGTGAACATAAATTTGTTTTGATTTCTGTCTCATTTTGTACTTTCATTACACCCAAACTACATTTGTTGTGATTACAGCCAATATTCAGTTTGTTTTTGTAATTTATACTTATTGAAATGTAGCAGATTTTGTAGTCTAAAGGACTACTTAATGTGAATCTCGAAAGCTAGATGGCGCTCAATATTTAGAAGCATCTAGTGGCCAAAGATAAAACTACAACATGTTCAAACTGACTTCGTAAGCTGACATTCTCCGTAAACAGAAGCAAAATAATTAGACAAAGTACTGCGCAACTCTTGTTCTTTTCATCAAAGAAAGACTCTATGTTGTGTTTTGCCAGAATGACGGGGTTACTTACACGTGTGCTTCATTTTAGACACATTCTAAATGCATATGCTTGGCTACTTGGGCTACTTGGACACTCCCTGCGGCTACTTGGACACTCCCTGCGGCTACTTGGACACTCCCTGAGGCTACTTGGACACCACTCAAATACAGGTTTTGTTAATTTTTGACTGGATTAATTTTAATTTTCATTCTAGTCCTGCTAACTTAACATTAAGGTCGGTACTAAACATATTTTGTGATTGACATAACAGATAACCCACAATCCTATTACAACTAACGTGCTGCAGAGATGTTCAAGTAGCCCCGGTTTACGGTATAATATGAGTAACAAACTAAAAATGTAGTAAGTGTATGCAAATAAATTATAACACAAAAAACTAAGACGTAAGAAGTTCTTTAATTTCATTGGTCAGTTGAAAATATTTGTTTGTCATTATAATCCGGGCTCTATTTACCCTAATCTCCAAGTATTCGAATAAAAAAATTGCTCTGAATACAGTCTTACGTTAGAACCATTGAACCCTACTCAACTATACTGGAATGATCGATTAGTATCTAAACTCAGTCATACAGTACTAACCCATTTTTATGCGCGTTGACTTAATTCTTGAGCTATGCACATACAATACTGTGCATGTAATAATATATTCTATAAATAACATTGATATTATTTTGTGCAACTCAACGAGTTAAGATATATATTATAAAACAGGCCACACAGCGACGATAAACGTTAAAAACCGTACTAGAACTGAACGTTTGTTCTTTATTGGATTAAACCGAAAACTGGACAAACAAGATTAAATGCTTATGAGTTTACATTCTAATCAAGCACTCCAATATATTTAAGTACAACTCAATGGCATTGTCAATATCCTTGTCGAAAAAAATAAATGATTTTGATGAATTATACTCCATAAATGAGGCGTCCATTTCCAAACGGGTCCTTGTCCAAGTACCATAAATGTTAGAAAATTTAATTTAAAAAAAAAACACTGGTTATACACTTCTTAATTTTCAAAGCTAGTACAAATATGCAACTATGTAGCTATATCTTACAAAGTTAGAGACGTATTTGTTTACCAATAGTTTACCTTCTTGCAAACTGATTGGAAAAGATAAAAATGTGTGTAAGTTTTACTGTTAATTATGATTATGTCCTTTAATTTCGTACGACAATTAAATGATTTTGGAGTCTTAAAATCTTACTAATATATTAAAAAATGATAAACTCAATAATGCCAATACAGTAGAAGTCCGATAGACCAGCATCCAACAGTCCGGAACGCCCGATTGTCCGGCACCATCCCAGTTTTTTTTCCTGTAATCGCTTGTGAACGACAGTTGAAAGCGCTTAGCGCGGTTCGGAACCACTCGGCAGTGTCCACTACACGTTTGCTACTGTCCAGGACGCAATCAGGATTGTTCGGAATTAATCGGAAGCGTTCGGACTTTACTCGGCTGTCACCACATACAGGTTCAGTTCATTCTTTTCGCTGTACGGCTTAGCCTATACCAGTAGTAAGAGGTACCGCCCGATAGTCCGGCATTTTTGGTCATCCGGCACCAGGCCGGTGCCGGGCTATCGGACTTCTACTGTATCTCAATTTGAATTTTTTTTCGACAAGGACTCGCTTGGAAATGGTTGCTACAAATGAATAAATAAATAAATAAATGATGCATATAATATACATTTTAATTTCATCAAATCACTAAACAAACCTAATTCTTAAAACAAAAAGTACGTACTATTTAATCAAGAGAACAAAGCAATTTTAAACAAAAAAATATATAAACAATTTTAGTTGTAAAGCAACTTTTAAAGTCAATTCATCCAAAAATGTTATACATTTATTTGACTAAGCGACTAAAAGTTACGCTGCTGCTATTAAATATGCTGGAAGCATTTGATTAGTAGGTGCTTGGAGAACACCATCTGTTGTTCACAGACACGAAACCTTCCCCCAACATACAAAATATATTCAGCCCTAAAAAAAAAACTTTATTCCCGTGTTAATACCATTAACACATGACTAATTCGTAAATTCCTTAATAACAATATTAATATCAACAATTGTAGTATTAATAAAAAGGAAGGGACAACAGAAAGTTAAAAAAAATATATATATATATGAGATGAAAAATGGGAGAGTGCGACATGATTAATAGCATTGAATCCCTTAAGAAGATACATTTCGATTTCTGGCAGATAAGGGATGAACGGGAATGGAGGGGTAGCAAAGAAAATGTTTCATTTTTTTTATGCTAATTTACATATTAGTAAACATGCATTCAGGAAATAATGCTCTCAGATAAATTAAATAATTGCTCACGTTGAATGAAGAAGACTTATATAATGTTTTAATGTTGTGTTGGTATCAAATTAGGTTAATGTTGAAATAGTTTAGAAGAATAATCTTATAAATATTTCAAGAAACGTAGGGTGTGCTTTTAACATATGAATATAATCAATTTACATGTATTATTATGGTACGTAGAGACATCTTTATGATTCTGGAGAGAACTATGTGGATGAGTTATATTAATGTTTTCGTTATATATAAATCGTACTGACAAGGAACGTCTCCCAGTGCGAACAGGAAATAATGAATATTGTTGGTTGTCTAGGAGGTTTATGACATGAAGTTCCAAGAGCAACGTGAGCCGATGGTGGTTTGTAATCCGAGATGACGTATTAAGAGAGGGAGAACCTACCTTTTGAAGTGGATACCGAACCTCAAGGCTGATTGAGTGCCGGTTGTGAACTAGACTTTTCAATTAGAAAGCGATGAGCGAAACCTCTTTACTCATACTTAGGGCCCCGAAATCCAGAAGTTACAGTCGCGGATCGGTACTGGTGACTATGAAGGTGAAGATGCTATTCTAGCTAAGATTTTCAATTGGTGTCCTCTGTTTCACCAGATGAACGCCGGGTTGGTACGTTGAGCAAAATAAAAAAAAATTCTCAATAGAAGAAATGCATTAAGTGTACTTAATACTGTGTTGCTTCTGAGCCCATTTGATTGCAGTGTAAGCGTAGGAACGATGTGACGTAGTATACATCATCAGACAGGTTTTGAAGCACAGACTCTTGATAAGCTTTTCTTTTGTTTTTCTTTTTTTTGGGGGGTGGGGGGCGTTTACGTAACTATTGACTTCATTATTTTATATATAGGGTAGTGCTTTAAAATTCACAAACATGTATGTATTCCTCTTACGGAAGTTCGAACCCGAGACCTCTTAAACGTTATCCTGACGCGTCAGACCTTACGAACATCAAGAATTAAAATCAAGTGAACGAGAAGGCCATTAATATACCTGATATCTTAACCGTCTAAGAACTCGGCAACTAGACCGGGCCTATAAGGGCAACTGTGGTCCTACACTAATACAGGAGTAACGAAATAATTCAATACAAGGTAAACGAGATATCTTGACATTTAATGATAGTTAAACCTTAAACAATTTTGCAGGGAAATGTTTGTCCCGTCATAGGCTGTTCATAGTCCGCTGCTACCATTATGCCATCACCTCAATAATGTTTCCACACGTTTGTTGCCTGAAATAAAGCTGTCTACACTCACCAAATGTATGACTGAGGACGTCTTCTTTATAGAGATACAAGCTGTCCATTACGTCGCCATTACAAATATTATGAGGTTCGAAACACTCTTCCGCAATCACATATAGGGAGTGACAGCAGATTAAGGTGATATATTTAAAATATTATAAACACATTTAAATTTATAGTAACCCATTTGTTTCAGTGGATTTGCTTTATCGAAATGCATCTCTTCACCAGACCTTTGAATAGAAAAGAGTAAATAACAAGTCCTCTATCTTGGAGTCATTGTTCTTGTGTTAATTCCAAGAAATATTACGTATTTATGATAACGACCTCTGCTAATGACATCATTAATATGATGATAATAGTCTGCCGTCTTCCTTGTAAACAATCCAAGACGAAAGAACCAGACAGACTGATGACCGACCTATGATGACGGGTGTATTACGCAAAATCAAAACAAACAAACATATGTGTTATCATTTCTATATGCAGAAATTATGATGCGATTCTGTATTTATGTAAACAGATATTAAAACACGCGTTTATATTCTTAAGCGCGTTCATTGACACAACGAATTGGGCGTAGATAGTTTACTAATTGGTGTACCAGAATAGATGTCAAAAAGTTACTCTTTGTCCTGGGTTCGAATCCGACTGGTTATCAATACCAATACATTTTGCTGTTGATTTTTTTTTCAGTTTTTCGTCTGTTGTGCGATTACAAATATAGTTAACAGGAATGTATTTACTTAATTAATATTGTAAGTGAATTGAACATGTATCTGTGGTCCAAAACCCGTCACAAGATTTGAGGATGGTCTTCCTTATATTGGGTAGGCATTTCTTCCTATGTACAGTAATCCAGGATAAAAAACCGGCAAAAATAGAAAATAAATCATTACAATAGAGGAAAAGTTCATATGCAATGAAGAAAGCTCTAGACAACACGGACAGATGGCGTTGAGGCAGGCTCAGGGCCTATCGGCCTGTTACGCCAGTGGTTATTATTATTATTAATATATTATAGACAACAGATTGGAGTATCTGTCTTTGAAAGAAATCGCTTCCTATGTTCATTATTTCTTATATTTTTCTCACCTCAGAGTATGGTGTCCAAAAGAATGCAATTTTTACGTTGCATTTTCCACATATTTTATAAACTTTTTCAAAAATTATTTTTTCCGCAAGTCACTAAGGTTTGGTTGGTTAGGCATACTCGTAACCCCTAATGCAAAGAACAACTGCACACAAGTATTTGATAAGAAGATGTATATAAGACGTGTAAATTGAAAAGTTTTCTTGAGTTTTAAAAACCTTTCGCTACCATTCCATGATTGACAATCAACGTACAAAAATAATAATGGCCGCTCTTCGATTGCCCCATTCTGTAATTATGCTAATTTTCGAACATCAACAGTCGTATCAAGTGGGATATTACACTTACTTCCACTATAGTTGTGGGTCTGTTTGCTCAGGACATACAAACAAACTGGATTACTTCAAGCACACGATGACCTTTTGTCCTATTGTGTCCCCACCGTTAGAATACCCAGTATTGTCTAGTTCTGAGTTCTGTAGCCGCGAGGGAGGAGTCGTAGCGTGATCATGGGCGGGAAATCACTTTTAATAGCCATTTCGGACTAGGTAGTAAAAGCGCGAGTTCTCGCTGATTGCTTGTGCACTTCCCACTTCACCCCGCGCGCTAGCCAAGATCCCTCTCAGAGGTCTACAGAACTCGGAACTGCACAATAGTTGGTAAAGTGTGGAAACAGTGAAAAAACATTTACCAAGGATGTATTTTTACTCCCAGATACATACCAGTTCAACAATGTAAGGAGAATTCCACATGTACTCATTCTGTGTTTCTTCTTTTTTACGTTGTTGCAATGACTCTACACACACATACAAGTACTTGTGGCACCACCTCGTACAATAACTGCTATTCGGTTAAAATTACGACCCTTCAACTGTTTGCTCAAACATTATTAATTGAAAAAAAAAAGCACTCTGTATGATGGCATAAAACCATTCAGAAGCGAAGAACTGACTGAATCAAATGCCTTGCATGTTTGACCCTAACTGCAATGAGTTAAAAGTGCCAAATCTCACAAGGAGTCCGTCAATGATATCATGATATGATATCATATCGAAACCTACCCTGATTTTTTCTAGGAGAATCTACGTCATATAGAGAGGTAATATATATACAAAAAGTTAGCTGCTCTTATTAACTGCACGGTTCTGACAAGTAAAGTACCCGAAGTGAGGACTCGAGTGATACCTTAAATTGAAGCTAGTAACGAGTATAGTACACCTGTGAAATCCTAGCTCCAGAGCTCCAGAAATAAAAAGGTTATGGCGGGTCAAAGTTCAAAGAGAAAGCGAATTTAGCTGCTTGTGATGTCCATGTTTTGCTGATTATCCCGATGGTATACGTCGTACGTTGCTCCCAATTAATGTAATGTGTAGAATGATATCCCTCTCTCTGACTGATATCCCGCTTTCTTTTATTCGTGTATGAATGTCCTTGTGCATGTTTGCTCCTGTTATTGATGTCAATAAAAGGTCTTTTTTCTTTTCGTTCCAGAAAATGGAAGCAGGTGCTATCGTTCATGCTCTGTATGAGAAATATGGATTTGTTAATAGGATAATGAATAGGTATGAAGATTCATTGTACAAACAAATAGTGGAGATACTTGAGGACAAGATGGAAATCATAGAAGAAGTTAGAAATCTTGGATTTGCTGGTGACAGTGATGAAAGCGATGATGGAGACTACGGTGATGACGTCTTTGATGAGGAAATGCCAAGTACATCGCAAGGTTCTCAAACACATCAAGAGTCTCCGACACCTGTAGCTTCTTCAGGTGAAGAATATCAGCCTTCGCAAAAAAAACAAAAACACATCTTGGACGATGATTATAAAGAAGCAGCTTACATGTTTTGGACACACAATGAGAACCCGGAAAAGAAATTAAGGAAATTTTAATCTGTCAAGTCACAGTATAGATTAATTCAATCGAAAAACATCCTCTTTGAATATGAGGAAAAAAAGGCAAAAACCCAGTTATAAGAAACTTAATGCAGCAGTTCACGATAAATTCAAAGAAATGGTCGAGAGATGTGCAATTATACACGACAGGACTCTTCGCTTTTGGGCTCTTCAGATAAGTAAAGAGCTAGATCCGGATAGATTCCATGTCAGAAGGGCCCGGACAAAAGGGCGAGGACAGAAAGGCCCGAGTCGAAACGGCCCCGCGTCAAAAGGGCCCGCGTCAAAAGGACCCAGCGTCAAAAGGGCCCGGGTCAAAACGGCCCCGCGTCAAAATGGCCCGAGTCGAAACGGCCCCGCGTCAAAAGGGCCCGGGTCAAAACGGCCCCACGTCAAAAGGGCCCGAGTCGAAACGGCCCCGCGTCAAAAGGGCTCGAGTCAAAACGGCCCCGCGTCAAAAGGGCCGGGGTCAAAAGAGTCCAAGTGAAAAAGTCCCAAAACCGGCTTAAAAATCTTTGGGAAATAACTGTATGCAAACCAAAATTCTAACTGGGCCAGCGGTTTGGGCTGGACATTCCTACGAAATATAATTTAGCGGCCATATTAGATTCAAGATGGTGACGTTTTGAAAATTTCTACATTTTAAAGTAACTCACTCTTGATGTGCACCTTTATACTAAATTTGGTTTCTCTAGTTCCAGAGTTTTGGCGTATGTCTATATATATAGGGGAGAGCGGGGTGAGTAGGGCGGAACGGGGCGACATTACTTAAATTCCTTCCAAAAATTCTATTTCTCCCGTTTTGGCATTCCCACCATAACTACCCGAAGTTTCCACTACGTAGGGCTATTATCGGAATATCTCAAAGTTCTAAAATTACCTCCAACAATTCCCTCATCTACAACTCTCCTAAGTCCACGTATAACCAGAATCTCTTCCCTCCAAAATTTCCATTTCTTTCCGTTGTGGCACCCGCATTACATCTCCCCCGAAGCTTCTAATATTTATTACTCTAATATCTTATAGTTCTAAAATATCTGAAAAATTTCGTTCTTTTTTTTTTTCAGTTGATGCACGTCCACCAGAACATACATACAGGCACAATTGGGCCTTAGTGTATTATATAGCCTAATATATTAAGAAGTTATTAATATGGGAGAAAAATAACGTTCTTGTAAAACCGTTTAACATAATATTAATTGAAAGCAAAAAAATAGTCAAGTTCTAAATTTAAATTAGTTTCCTACGTCTTATTTACAGGTTGTACATGATGTAAACTTTGCACCACATATTCACTACGCTCAACTTCTTTCTCCTTTTGATCAACACATTATTATAGTCCGTCTACGATGTCTTGACAGTTGGAAAGAATGCGAGTTGAAAAAGTGTTGCAATATACAGGAGTACGTTTATTCTCTATTAGCAAACCATACATATTTATGGTAATGTAGGGTATATTCAGGTGGTACTGCGCTTACTTTCTACCACTCCTTGACTTGTAATTCTTCAATAATAATGCAAATAGTCAGCAATAAAAAAGGAACAATGGAAACGAACTTTTATAACATGCGGTTCGCCTGTTCAAGGTGTCTGTACATTTTTTTTTTTTCATATTGAGACCCA
>JAGDQP010006941.1:42983-69724 GCA_022664845.1 Lepisma saccharinum | reverse complement strand
GACGTTATGTGTAATTTATTTTTTACGAATAATATAGTCTTGTTCAGCAGTTCAGTGTTTTTGATGTTAGAAGAATGTACGTTTTTGTTTTCGGGTTCATTCTTAGAACCATGTGCGGTGCTACGTCCTCGTATTTCATTTGAGACACTTGTATCTGAATCCGGATCGGACACTTTCCTTGTCTTGTCTACGCAATCATAGTCAAGCATTGAAAACTTGTTTTTTTTTTCGGACACCTTCTTTCCCACTAACAAACTTTTTTTTTTTTTTGCGGTTTCCCCTTTCATATGTCTGACCAATATTTACTGTTTTCAGCTGTCTCTTCAGTGTTCCATTTCTGCTGTTGTAGGTCCCTTACATTTTTCTCTAAGCGTTCTATGTCACTGGTAAGAATATTTATAGTTACTTGTAGGCTTGAAACTTCATTGTTCTTAATTTTACAGTTTGAGTAGCCTTCTTCAACAAATTCTTGTTGCGGTTTAGCACAATCTGCAATATTCACACTGTCTTTCATCGTGACAATGGAAGATTTTAATACATGTTAGGCAGACAAGAAAATTCTCAGTCACTGCTATGTGTTGTCTCTTGCACCTGTGTACACTAACTTTTAAATAGGTTCACACGCAAAGTATATATTTAATGAATAATTATTGCAGTTGAATATTAATGATAGACAAACAAACACACACACACATATATATATATACACAGAATTAAGGGTTGAACATTCCAATGTACACCTTGGTACAAAGCTGATAATGTCAAACCATGGAGTGCATCTTCTTAATCATAATAAAAAAAATTCGGAATGTTAAAAATAAAACCGAAGCAAATGTTTCAGAATTCCTTGATAACCTGTTAGTTTTGTACAGTTTTCATATATTACTATTCTGACATTAGGTGATAAAAACAGTATTATTTAAATTTAGTATATTATAATCGTGGAAACATTTTTTAAATCACAATTCACAATGCTCACTGATTGCTGTAAAAGCACTTGCGAGTTGTTGATTTTCTTTTGTCTCTTTTCTTCCGATGCCGTAGTATTTTGCTGTTGAATTCACCCACGTCCTTTCTCTGCCATTGGCTAGTGATACTTATGTCTAGGTTCTCTATTGTACACCAGTACAGAAAATATAACATGCTATAAGTCATTACTCAGAAGTAACTAAGTAACTCCTCTTAGTTCTAGAGGGCGACTTACGAACGTTGAATATTTGACTGTTTTATGCTCATTAAAATTTGATCGTTGTTTTTCACTATGAGAAGTTGTGTTTTAGCAATGAATGCATTACACCTCGTTTTAGTGTTATCTTAACAATTCCTCAAATACATCAAGTGAACTCATTTATGTGAGAACTTTCCTATTTCCGTTGTTTTATTGGTAATTCGGTGATCTCTTCAGATGAGGTATCCCGAATAAGATGATCAACAAACTGTAAGTTGTATTTAATATATGCATGCATGTAACATTCACATAACACTAACTTGGGACTCCGGTACACAAAGATACAGTAATGAATGCTACATGCGATGTCATAGCCTTTGACGGGGCTACAATATACGTACTTTGTAAAACGATAGCAGCAATATTCTGATCTGCATCGTTGGATAAAAGTATCTAGTTAATGAGCAGCGAACGTTGGTTTTTCAACAATATTATTTAGTATGTGATTGTTCTTTCTTGTAAATACTAAACATTTTTGAAATATTGATTTTAGTATCCTTTTAGTCATTGCATATTCCTTGCCATCTTTTGACATTGTTACGTACTGTAGGATTCAAGGGCGTAGTCAGGAAACTATATCATAGCTGTAAATTTATTTAAATTTCTCCGTTATTTCTTCTTGCTTAGGGAATGGAAGTCCCTTTATTGGTGAAGGAAATCTGTGCAATTTTCTTGGTGATTTTGGGGAGGCTTCTTTATACTGCTAACGTTTAATTGTGGTGTAAAAAATGTCGAAAGTGATGAAGATGGATCTATATGAATTCCTTCTCCCTACTAATCCATTGCATTCTTTCTTTTCTCTTATATGTTTATATGTGCCTTGTTGCAACCAGATTGATCTGTTCTCTGTGGTGTCTGGTATTTTTCTTTATTGCTGTTTTCTTCTCTTTATTTGTTTGAAATCTATGCTCTTTTTCTTCATGTTGCTTAATTCCCCGTTTTCCAATGTTTCCACATAAAAACAGAGTTTGACTATGTTACGTGAGCGAGTCAAAAATAGGCTTTTTATGATAATGTGGAATAATATCAATTATAACATCCATTATTTGAATATGAACATTCATGAATTTTTTCAGCAGATTTATGCAGGACAACTTACATTTATAGCTCATGCTTAAAAATTGGTTTCCAGAAGACCTGGACAGAAAAAAATATAACAACTTGGAAAAGCTGATTTATCGTTGTTTGCAGATTGGCCTGATGAGAAGAGAGCCAAAAAATAAAATCAAGAATAACAAACCTTATAGTAGAATTATGCACATCCATTAATCCTATTAATTATCTGACAATTATGATCTAATACTATTCCTAAAATTATTATAAAATGTAGAAATATATTTGTAAGTATGTTGCAACCTACGCGAAATTGCCCTTCGCCGTTTTGTATGTTTGTTTGTATCATTATGGTTGCGTAATCTTTGCATACATTTGTTCTGACGCAAAGAAGAACGTTCCATACAAACACGGGAAACATATA
Organism: Lepisma saccharinum; assembly: GCA_022664845.1. Lineage (NCBI taxonomy): Eukaryota > Metazoa > Arthropoda > Insecta > Zygentoma > Lepismatidae > Lepisma > Lepisma saccharinum. Next base: position 67,019 of record JAGDQP010006941.1, on the reverse strand, counting down.
TTAATGCACGTTGATAACAATGTGTGAGATTTTGCTTGTGAAAGTATCAACTTTCAATGAACGTGTCGTTGTTACGTGACCTATATAGTATAAAGGCTAGGGTGTTACGTCCGTTACACTTTATTCTCAGTTGTTACCTTACTTTACTATGGTTTGGCTCCATCAAGTTATTACACTTGACAACCATTATAAGTTGGCCAACTATTGTAGAAAAGTAGCCACTGGTTTAGAAGAAGGATTTCGTAACGGACGTAACACGGTAAAACACCTCCAAAATATTCATTGAAATAAGTATACGTACCGAATATTTTGAATTTATCTGTCTACTGAATTTTTTGTTAGACACATCTAATATGCTCATATACCAAATTCTTTCAAAGCCTTGCGCTGCTGATGGTATCCAGCGTAAATACGGTAAAAATATGTACAACAACAATTTAACTCCGAGATGTATTAAACAAACAACATGGCTGCCGCATCTCGTAACTTAGGGCTGAAAACAACATGTTTCTGGAATATTGGATACTTGTGCTTGCGAAACATGTTATCACTTAAAACAAAAATAAGTTTCATTTTGTCGTGACAATGTTCACTTTCCGCTGGAATGCACCCTAACTTCTTTGCTGATGTGATTTTCACAAGATACTTGAACTCCCTCCTGCTAGTTTGTAATGCAAAGACGTAGATAGAGCGATTACCAAAGATATAAATGCGCCAATACTTAAGTTCATAGTTCTAAGCTGCATGAATATTTTTTTTAAAAAAATCTTAATTTCAGATAAAAAATATGGATCGGTTCTATTGTGCTAATTTACTAGTAGCTCTTATATTTAGGACTACTTTATTATCTATATTGTTTATGACTTATTATTTCCTTGATATTAGAATCTATCTTCCATATTAATTACCTTTTGTTATCCATCAACACTGGTTGAAAACCTTTACATACTGATTACGATGTAATCACTTGTTTGTGTATTGTACAAGCTGAGCGCTTTTATCCCAGCTTATTTTTACATATACAGTTTTATTAATGTATATATGAATTTGCTGTTAACCTCTTGTTGTTTTCACGTTGTTCTTACATACAACCTTAATACTAACACTTTTCTTTTTGAATTTTTCCACATAGAGTAAACATGGATATCCTTGTAATTTTTTTTCTTATAGTTCTGCCTTTTGCTCCATACCTACATATTGTTTTCTAAGTGCACATATGAAAGTCCCATACAACAATGTGAATTTGTAAAACATGTTACACAATTATTAAAGCGGCAGTAAATGATTATTGTCGTATTGTTTCCAGGTAAATAGTTTCTTTCAGTAATACAGTTCGAAAATGAGAAACGAAAAACAATGCATATGCTCTAAGAAAAGTATTAAGTAACGCAAGCTTTTATTATTTGTCCGTACAGACACCTAAAACGAAGCGATGTTCAAAATTTGAAGTATAAAAATAATTTAAAGAACGGAGGAAAATGAAAGTATGTCCAACTGGTGCTGGTCAAACAGGTCAGAACCGCCGTTTGGGAGAGTAGTGGTTGATGCGTGAGAATCTAATTATGTCTTATCAGCGGTAGATGCAACATTTGTTGGGTCAATTAATTTCATAGAATGAGGGTGAAGTGAAATGTTCCATTTATTAATAAGTTCTGGAAAGAGAAAAGACATGATATGATTTGCAGTGTACCTAGGTTGTGTGAAACCCGTTTCAAACCAAGGGAAGCTGCCACCCTATGTTTTCGGAGTCTGTCGAGAAAACATAGGCTTTTCCACATATTCAACTCATGAAAGCCCTTATGGGGTCGTGTGTGTTCTAGTAACACAACACAACAGACCGTTTACTCGCTACTGGGAAAAACATACGCTTTTTCTTTCATTGTCTACATAAAATATAAACATTAAGAAGATTCTAAATATATTCTATCAACACAGAGGACATAATTTTTAATGTAACGTGATTCCTCTTAACCTAATAGAGATGCAGGAAAAGAGCACATTTCGATAGTTTCGAGGTCTCTCTTACTAGCCTTATACACTAGTTTCTTAATAATATGCTGTATATAAACAATACCTGCTAACCTTATCGTGATACTATGATATAATTATGAATTCAAACATTTAAACATGATCGAAGACTTTGATAAAATCAATCCGATTTGCATATCGGTAATAACGCAGACACAATCGCTCAATAACGAATTATTAAAATAATAAAAACTTCGTTTATTTGGTTTACTAGGTTAGTGTTGATTCATATCAACTTGTATAATTTTTGCGTGCATTTCGAATGGGAAGTAGATGCTATGTTTCGGTCATAGTAATACAACAGTGAGGTAATTATAGGTGTAGTTGAGTGTAGAGATAGAAAGCTAAAGTTATTTTTAAAACGAACAAAATATATATTGCTTGCATAGTGACAATCGCTCGCTCGTGAACCAATAAACTGTTATGGTACAGGAAATTGTTATACTATAATTACTGTAGAAGGTCGTACAAAGCCAAGTATGTATCTGGAATAACACACCAGATCTGATTGAAAGTAATAGTGATTCTAGTTTAGTTCACCGTAATGAAGTTGCGCTCTTCGCCTCGATCTCCGCTTGTTAGGGATCATACAATGAAAATGGGGCTAATGTTATAATTTCGTCCCTCCCTTACTTTTTGTAAAATAAACTTAAAATGAATTATGGGCGGTAACGGCACTATGGCTTACGCCCTTCCGGGTCTTACTTTTTGTGGTTAATTAAATAAATCTTATGTAAGTAACTTTAGATTTTATTATATACTAATCTTCTTGTAATGACGTCACGAGAAATACAATTGTCTCAATATTTGCTTTCAGTTCGCTTGCGTGAAGCTCCCACTCAATTTGGGAAGAATCATTTAGTTTTGTTACGATCCACTCTAACGTCTAATTATTTTCTATCATTATTCATGGATTAATTCGTCCTCACTCTTTTTGAACTTACCTTTAATTAGTGTACTGGAAATTTAGAGAAAGTGTATTTTAGCCTTCGGATTGTGCAGGGTGAAATTTTGCTGAAGTACAAAAACAAATTTTAGTACTGAAGCACAATATCTTCTTTCTAACAGCAACTCTTTTGGGTTGCCCGTATATCTAATAGGGTTCGAATGTTTAAAAACAACTGTTTTAAATTGTATTAAAGAGTGAAAAGTATGTGACTGGACCGGGGATCGAACCTGGGACCTTTGCATTACCGTCCCAATGCGCTACCAACTGTGCCACCCACTCGACTCACTTTTGTTTTAATCATTTTGAATATTTGTTGTTAACGTTGTTTTTTTAAGCCGTGTTCAAGCATTTTAATTTTATTTCTCTTTGGAAGAATTATATTATTTTTAAGAGTAGGAAAGGGTGTGATTTTAACAGTATAACATATGCAATTTGTCCTGAGTGAAAGCTAGTTTCCAAAATAATCAGTATCATTGCGCCGCAAGTCTACAGGTGGAGATATAAAATGCGTTGTTTTGATTTGTTCTTTATCGGTTGAATGCTAGAAGCGGCAAATATTAATCCGCTCTCAATATCATGAAACAAGATGTCTATATTTCCATTCTTTCTTTTTTTTAATTTATTGTGAGAAACCGCCAGAAAAAGAAAAAAAATCATAGACATGTATTTGCTTCTATGATTACGTTGATTTATCTATTTTATTTATGCTTATGAGGAAAGGAACAGCAGTGAGTAACTGTGCAGATTTGATAATCATTTCTTATTCGGTGCTTGGAGTTTATGTCGGGTGGTAGTACTTATTAGGTACTCTGCTTCTTTGCTGTTCGTTTATAGACTCATTATCAATGGGTTGCACAGGAAGCAAAAAAGTGCTTAATCTGGACACATATTATTAAAGTTAATCCTTCCGCAAATAATAAAACCGTAAAAACCAAATATAGACTGCGTAAAAAGGGGAAGCTCTTGTTGCCCCAATGAGAGAACATTACAAGAAGTGTAATTCAAATCCCAGCCAGGCCACTGTAGAATTTTCCCTTAGTGTTCCCATGCCTAGCGCTCTGAGCCTTCTATCAAACTGAGTACCACAATATCCTTTGGATTCCAGGGGAGTCGAGCGTGGGACTGACCACCCCACTTCACTTCGTGCCGTTGGTCAACAATATGTGCAGCGCTACTTCCAATCCCCCATGTGCCGTTGACGGTGCGTGCTCATTGCACAGGGTATAACTTCACTTTTTTACCATTTATATAATCTATGGGATTGTCATTGAATTTTAATAAATTCATCAAATTTGGTAAAATAGAACCTACAATTTCTAGTATAGTGCTTATGAATAGACCGAAAGATCGATTGAAACGTTATAGTTGCTACTGCAGATAGAGTACCTATCATCATAACCCGTCCGTAGCAATTCTTTTATTTTTAAGAAAATGTTTAAAACTTTTTTTGCAGTGTATGAAAAACATGCATGAAACAAAAAAACACAAATGTGTGTTTTAAACATGGTTTGCTTTTTTTTTTTTTTTAAAAAAAAGGACATGTTTTTCAAAACTGATTAAAATCCAAAAAAAACTTTATAGGTGACCTGGATGTGATATAGATGATCTCAATTTAATAATTTGTAAGTATTCGATGAGTTTTAGTGAGTTATGTAACGTTTTTGTAACCATGTAAATATGTTATGTTTGAGCTCTTTGACTTCTCCCGAGCGGTCTAGCTGAAAATGACTGACTCTCAGAATTTGCGAGCTAACGTTTTCTCCTGGTCATTCTGATCCTATGTTAATGGGAACTTTTTTTCTTGATTCGACGTCAGCAATCACCCCCCACCCCCCCAAAAAAAGAAAATGTTACGACCTAATCTAAACACCCTTGTATATTCATTAAGGAAACAGTCTAAAATCATTCTTCCGAAAAAAGGTTTTTCAGTAGTATTTGTAAAATCTCAATTGACTTAAGAAATCCTCAAAGAAAGGTGTCCATCACCATTTGCCTTCTTCACGCCAGATACTGACATATGTAAGGAACATGATCTATGCTACATCTATTTTAAAAGAACTCAATACAAAGCAAATACAAAACAATTATTGAGGAAGTAAGGGAATCCCAAAAATTCTTTGATGATACGGAAGGTCGAAATAAGCACGAATATTATTCCCCAATAATAGGAAATGCACACACACACATATATCACGTCTTAAGGGTTGTCACAGGTTCACTCACATCATTTATTTGCATCTTCATATATATACACTGTGAAGAAATCAGTTCATATAAATATGAGTCGAATACGGCTTTGTTTTCGAGATACAGGGTTTGCCGCTTGGAGTCTAAAATCAACTCCTTGCAATGGTAAATACAATAAATATTTCGCCATAAATCTTAAATGATGCATTTAAATAAAATTTAGTTTTCGGAATACGATTTTCATCAATACAGTGGATATTAGTAGTTAAGAAGTGATACCATCGGGTTATCAGTGTTGCCACCCTAGTATATCGTTTATTTTTTTCAAATGGCAGTACGTCAGTTTATTGGATATGTGGCATCCTCTAATGATGGTAAACATATGTTAAACACAGAACGCAGTGTTTCAAATTGATAGTTTGCCCCTTCTTTTGAAGAATCTTTCCAATTTTTCATGCTTAACCTAGTATAACATTCACGGTTTGCAACACTGGGTTCTGTGCTTCACATACGTTATTTACCATGACTAGAGGATGCCACATATCCCATAAACTGACGTAGTGTCATTAAAAAAATAAAATACTAGGGTGGCAACATTGATAACATCACAGGGTTCAAACTCAAACTAAATAATCAAATTCACGGTTTTTTCACGGTCCAAAATGTTTAAATTTCACGGTCGGAACGTTCATAAAAATAATCGTTACTGATCACACGACAACAATAAAGATCGCCGGATGCGGGAGCGAAGCATGGCTGGATCTAAAAGCACAGCGCGGCTGTCGGTATGTACCAGCGGAATAATTGAACTTGCTCTCCTTTAACCTTATGATGTCAGAACTGTACATACAAGAAATGTTTTATTAAATAAAAATAAATTGCCTTGGTAAGATTTCTTTGTTTTTAAGTAAGAAATGAGGGAAAACTACTACAAAAAAATATTTTAGTAGTAGTTACCATATCCTGTCGAGACGATGTTACAAGGTATCAAATGACATTAAAATTAAGCCATTAAAAACGCTATTTCAAATAATAATTATAGGATGAGTACTGTAAAAAAAGAAAGAAGAAAAAAATACTTACAAACTGTTGAACTGTGGCACTTCTGTAAAACTTTTTTTTTCTTAAATGTAGCTTAATACAGTAATATGTATTATTGAGCTTGTCTATCTTTTTTAAGATGATAAAATTACACCAACTGACGATATATGTGAACTTTCAGATGTTTACTTTTCATTTAGATGTCTGTGTTCTGTTCACAACACTTCGTAGCACAAAAGCAGTTTATTTGTTCACAACACTTCGTAGCACGAAAGCAGTTTGTTTAGGAAAAAAATAAATAAATGTACAGAAACTACATACATGACTTCAAATGTTTAAGATCTGAATTTTTTGCTGAGCAGGAATATTTTTTCGTCCAATTCTGCCGCCCTTTTCCTTGCGTCAGCTAGAAGTCGCGACTTTTCTGCTTCCAAATCTTTTTTCTCTTTAGCAGCCTGTTTTCTATTTTTCTCTGTTTGCAATTTCTCTCTCATTTCCTCTCTTCTTTTTGCCAAATGCTCCGTGTAGCGGGCGTGAGCATTTTTAGCCGAATGAAGCATTTCAGGAGTTATTTCCACTTTATCCATTCCACCAGCTGCTGATACACCGTCACAAATCTTCCTTAAGGCCACTAAACTTTCTTCCTTCAAGTTCTCAACTATACACTCTTTGTTTACGGAGAACCCCCTTTCAACTGAGGCATTTCCGTGAGACAGTGTACGGATGAGTTGAATGAAAGACTTCAAATCTTTGAACTCCTCTGGACCTTCAACACTTATCAACTCCATGAAGAAATGATCAAGTCGTTCTTCGTTCCTTTTGTATTTTTTGCACTGTTCCAAAACATGCTGACTAGAGAAAAGCTTCAGATATTGTCGCTTGACAGCATCTGCCTTTATGCCTACCATCCATTTTTTGGCAACAAGTTCTTCTAAACATTTCGTAAGAGGTTTTTCACCTCCACTGTTGCTTATGACTTTTGGATCTAAGCACGTAATAGCTTTAGTCAATGGATATTTGAATGGCGATTTCTCGAAAATCTTCTTGGTCATTGCGAGGATTGCATCCCTTGCATCTCTCTTCAAGTTCAACTTGTCTAAATCTGTAGTTGTTGCACATTTTCTGAGAGCATCTTTAGTGGCAAAATCCAAATTTAAGAGTTTCACTGAGATAAGATTGCTAGATGATAAATCTACTTTCTCAATTCGATTCCTAACACTGTCCAGATGATCCTTTTTACCACTTCCTCGAGAAGAGTCAAAAGTATAGAGGTAACATAGGTGCATCATTCTGAAATTCTTTCAGAAATGGTTCAAACAAACCACACATCGACGTGAAGAATGCCAATTTGGCTGGCAACAGCTTATCATTAAGTCTTTCCTTAACCACTGAAAAGCTGTTGGATCCTGGCTCCTTTTTATCTGCCACTACATCCTCAGCATATTTTCTGACGCAAGGGAGTATCGACATCGCTCTTTCAGCCACGTCACCGTTCTCCAACCATCTGACACCACAGAACTTCAATGGAAAAACGTCAGATGTGCTGTAGTGGCTGAAGTCTGCTCTCCGAGCCGGCGAATCTTTAAATAGATTAGCATTAAAAAGTGAATTTAAATAGGCCTATAGCTACAATGTACAGCATGTCATATTAAAATACACGTTTGTGAAACGAGTAGAACAGTAGAGCGAAGGCTTGTTTAATTGATATCAACCTCATGCCTTGAACTTACAGCCCCGTAGCAATGTAATAATAACTTGTTCTTAGCGTTTATCACAACTGCAGAAAAAAAAAATAATATATATATATATATATATTGTTTAGTAATAAAAAATTCGAATTCCGTATGAAGTTATGAACTTCTGTAACAATATGGCCCTCGTATTTCGGTATATTGTACAAGGCTAGGTTAGCCTTTAGGTAGTCTAGGCTCGGTAATTTATTAATTGTGAACATTACGACCTTCTCTTATACACCGTTGCCTCCGGTGGAAATCAGTTTTTTATGCTTACTAGTAACGTTCACAATCGTAAACACGAAGTACAAACATCAACAAAGGCACTTGAGGGAGCCTCCCCCCCCCCCCCCCATGTTCAAGACGCGCAAAAGTTAACTGACATGTTTTTTTCGATCCAAAAACATTTGGGGGGGAACCCCGCCCTTGTTTGAGACGCGAAAAAAACATGTCAGTTGTGAACTTTTGCACGTCTTTGTGAGAAATGAAATTCAGTAACATTCTGTCATAGAGATAGAGAACTAGTAGTAGCATTAGTCATAGAGATAGAGAACTAGAGGTCGCCTTCTGACTATTTTGTACTCCGTAGAGCAAGAAGTGGCAGCACGGAGGCACTCGCAAATTGAACAAACTACTTTTATTTTCTTCTGATAAGTTCTATTAACTTATAATTACTCTAGATTTTCAAGGTTTAATAACAAAATTCACGGCTTATTCACGGTTTTTTCACGGTATACAAAATTCACGGCTTATTCCCGGTCGAGTGGGGACCTTGCATCACTTTTTAACTCATAACATCCAAGGTATAGACGCAAACCGCCTTCCGAGAACTAAATTTTATTTTAGTGCATCGTTTAAGATTTACGGCGAAATATTACTTGTATTTACCATCGCAAGGAGTCACTGTTGGGCTTCAAGTTGCAACTTTGTATCTCGAAAACGGAGCGGTATTCGACCCATATGAACTTATTTTCTTGCTTCGATGTCAGGATCCACTTTCCAAAATTTGAAACCATCCTTTCTTTACACTCTGTATACAGTACTCGTACAATAGTATATCAATCAGATTTATAATTTGAGATTCAATGAAGATGCAAATAAGATCATTAATACCTCCTATTTTGTTAGAGACCAAATTATTGCTATTTTAATAGAATCTTCATTCTAGAAGAGTAGTTATATTGGGCATTTTGCAATCAAATGGTCTTCTATTTGATCCCCTGTAGTTGATAATCGACTTAAAACTATAGGACCCATTGTTATGTTAACATAGTCTTCATCCGATGAAGCCAATGCGTTCAGTGGACCCCTTGCAGGTTTCAATGTGCTAACCATTTAGCCAAACGGGGGCCTCAGGACGAAGTTATAGGTTAATTATAAAATTGGGTAAGATGGTCAAATAACCCAATTTTTCTTGTAGACACTTGCACACTATTAATAAAGCAAATTCAGGGGGCGTTTGAGAATGTGGCCATCGCTGGAAATAAGATCAAGTAAGAAATTAAGAGAAATCAGATATACATTTTAAAAATCATTATATGAAATGCAACGACAAATACTTCTTAGGGTAAAAAACATGTTAAGGTTAATAGAAAGTTTTTTTTTGTTTGTTTGTTCAGAGCTTTGTATTTCCAACAAATAAAAAGAGTATAAATACTGTATGTACAAAAACAGCTGGTTTATTTATAAAAAATCGAATATATAAATACCACATATTTCCGTTAAACGGAACGACACGCACATGATCGAATTTGTTCAGGTTAAAGCATAATGTACAGAGGCACCTATTACGAACATCAATATCTCTTACGTTTAACACAAGTTTTATTTTAGCAGCTCAACTAGCTTTGGTTCACAAAATGGATATGCCTCTTACACATCATTTTGGTTTAAATTCTTTCTGATATATCGTCTCACACAGTAATTACATCAGAACCAACTTCAACTGACACACTTATACCTTCAGCCAAGTTCCATGACTGGCTCACTGTTCTTCTTCTTAAAAGCTGTTTCGAAACGCAATTCTGTTGAGTCTTGGACATATCAAGCCTGTTGTGCTCGCTGCTGCTGCATCTTCTGCATTTCCTCGCTCTGTAATTGTTCTAACGTCAACAGAGAAATTCCCAATTGATCTTCCCTAGTAAAAGGCTGGGCCATTTGACGTAGCCATCTTTTGGCGACCTACGGAGAAAAATCCATAAGTAATACGCTATTAATTCATAGAAAGACAGAGGAGAGAGAGAGAGAGAGAGAGAGAGAGAGAGAGAGAGAGAACACAAACACATCTCGAAATTAACACTAAGGAAACAATGAAAACATAATCTGAAGTAGGACGTGGAACAGCCATAATACCCCAGCATACCTGTACCACCGTTGAACGCGGTGTTACCCAGTGCACATGATGATTTTAGAAACGACTGGTTTTGTGTGCCTACCAAAATTACCAACAAATTGAGCACATGTTGTAGGACGCCAAATTGTAACTTTTCTAGAATTTCTATCTCCTATACAAATAAGCCTAGGTGTACAATGTCTTCATATTTAAATTTCTGGGAACAAGCTAGCCTAAAATGCTATGTCACATGACCCTCTTCCTATTTAAAATTCTCGAGTCGAATCCAAGATGGTGGCTTTCAAGATGGCGACCATAATTCTGATACAACCACCAGATGTAACCCTTCACCTATTGTCATTACCCGAAGTTTGGATCATATTCCTGTAACGGTTTTATCACGACAAGTGTCTTCATACCTATTCCTGTAATGTACAAATAGGCACAAATCGATATTTCAAAAAATTTCTATTCAAAATTTTCAAAAAGGTTGGGTCTATGGATGTCATTTTCGTGCATTACAGGTTAACACCTAGTGAGAGAAAAATATTTCATGTAAATATCGGCTGAACAATTGGCAATGTTCCCTCATGAGTACAGAAAACGCGTTTTTAAGCCAGGCGAGCTAATACAGCGTTGCGTTTATAGAAAGTTCCTTTTCCATCCCTTCCCCCTAAACGATAGAGTACTATGTTACACGTACTTACGTTCAACCCTTTACAGATATTAAGACTCTTTTCATGGATTTATTACTTAATTATGCAATTATTAAAAACACTTAACCATGAATAATAATAATAAAAAAAAAACTTCGTTAAACTTTATTCTGTACGGCCATTTTAGTAACTTCGGTCCGTCACGATTATACGAGTGCAATGCTTATAAAACATATATGCCCCAGGCGGGATTCGAACCTGCGCCTTTGGAGACAGTGGTCTAACATCTCAGACCGCACGACTACATCGGTCGGCACTTAACCCTGAGTGCTGCACTTTATAAAACGGTAAGACAAATAACATACGAGATCCGTACAAAGGAATTCGTTAAGGAAAGGTTACCAGCCCAGATTAGGGATGATTAGAATGCGGAGATCTTCAAGCAGATCCGACTAAAATTATCGATATGTGGAAAAGTTATTTCGACAAATTTCTTAATGTATACAACGGAGAAAAACAGAGGAATTCAAAATCTCTACAGCAGAACCGTTGATACCCGAACCTAGCGAGACCGAGGTCGAAATGTCCGTAAATAAATTGAAAATTTTCAAATCACCGGGAACAGACAATATTCCAGCCGGATTAATTAAAGTGGGAGGAACGGCACTAATCGAACAACAACATAAATTGATCAATGCTGTATGGAGAAAGGAAGAGCTTCCAAAAGAATGGAAAACCTCGGTTTATAAAAAGGGCGATAAATCGGACCGTAATAATTACCCCGGAATCTCATTACTTCTTACATGTTACAAAGTACTGAGTAATATACTGCTAACTTGCCTAAGCGTATACATAGATGATATAATTGGAGATCACCAATGTGGATTTAGAAGAAATAGATCCACGTTGGACCAGATTTTCACCTTGAGACAAATCTTACGGAAGAAGTGGGAATACAATGGGAATGTTCACCAGCTATTCATTGATTTTGAGAAAGCATATGATTCTATCAAAAGGAAAAAACTTTACAATATCCTGGTACAATTTGGAATTCCGAAAAAACTGGTTCAACTAGTGAGTATGTGTCTCAGCGACCCCATAAGCAGAGTACGGGTAGGTAATAATATGTCAGATAGTTTCGAAATTCGCAACGGATTGAAAATAGGTGATGCCTTGTCCCCTTTACTGTTTAACTTTGCGTTCGAATATGCGATTCAGAAAATAAAAGAGGACAAAAAAGGGACTAATATTGAATAGCTTGAATCAACTGTTCGTATACGCGGATGATGTAGCTTTAATAGAGGACGATATAGATGCAGTACAATGTAACACCAATGCCTTAATAGAAGCGTGCGATGAGATAGGTCTACAGGTAAACATAGATAAAACAAAATACATGATAAGCCGAAACGCTGCGAAAGAAGGAAATAGATACATAACAATTAAGAATGAGAACATAGAGAAAGCAAATAAATTTAAATACTTGGGAGCATATGCAACAAGCAAAAACAAGGTCACGGAAGAAATAAAAAGTCCCTTAGCATCGGGTAACGCATGTTTCTACTCAGTTCAGAAACTCATATCCTCGCGATTAATATCAAAGAAAGTTGAAACGGAAAATATACAGAACGGTTATTCTGCCGGTAATACTTTACGGTTGTGAAAATTGGAATACGACCCTAGCAGATTAACATAAATTACGAGTGTTTGAAAATAAGGTTTTGAGAAAGATACACGGGCCGAAACGGGATGAGGGCTGGGGAATGGAGGAGACTGCATAATGAAGAACTCCACGGACTGTACGATTAACAAGATGATGTAAGAATAATGAAATCGCGATGGGTAGGCCATGTAACTCAAAAGAGAAAAAAACGCAGACTATATTGCATCGTGGTTGGTACACCGGAGGGAAAGAGACCGTTAGAAAGACCGAGACGACGTTGGGAGAATAACAGTAGAAGGAATCTTGGAGAAGCAAATGTTTGTGATGAAAACTGGCTTGATCTTGCTTAGAATAGAGTCCTGTGGCGAACGTTTGTTACTGCGGCGATGAACTTGCGAGTTCCGTAAGTTATAGAGTAATCCTCTTTTTGAAACTCCATTCGGTGTTTTTAACCAGCCAAGTCGCTCTCGCACGAGAGCTGGGTGTAATGACGTCATAGCTAATTAAAACCTGGCTCGTGCTTCTATGTGTACTTTACATGACCTTAACAAAGTGCGCCATCGCTTCTTATTTCAATTGGTTGAATTTTCATTTTTGATTTTCAAGAGCCTTATTGTCGTAATTTACGCTCTGAACTGAACTAGACCCCCTTTTCCCTCCAATTTTCCCGTTCTGCGTGTAAACAAAGAAAGCTCTTTTTCTTTCTCTTTATTGTGGAAAGGCAAGTACAGAAAGAAGGGAAGTATATATAGTACTCAAGTTTGAAGGAAGTATGAATCTAGAAAGCACCGTAGCGTAATGACAAATTGCAACCTTATCGTCCTTCCCTCCAAAACCCTTATCCCACGCATTTTTCTCGTGTTCAAGAAATAATTATAATATTAATAATAATAATAATAACCAAAATTGTAACCCATTCAGTTCTGAGTGAACGTTGAGTGAGGCGTACGAGACTGGTTGAAAATTTCCAGGAACTGTGGTGGACGAAAGCACAGGGTTAGGTTTGTGTTTATTGTCCCATATTAGGGAAGGAAAACCCTAAAGTGTTCAAGGGAAAACTGTCTGTAAATTACTCTCAGAGAATGAAATCAAACCTGTTATATGATATGAAGGTAATTTTATGAAAATCACCACAATATCTCCATTCCTACATGATATTGACACAATTTCCCCCTATTAACGCATTCTTTAGATTCTAATGAAACTTGGGAAACTGATTTCGTACACAGCAATATATATTTTCTGAGATATTAGTTTTTACCGTTAGTGCAGTAATAGGGGAGAAAGAGGCGGATCCGAAATTGACAAAATAGGAATTTTCCACGTCACAGTTTCATGCGAGTGGTGTCATTTGAAAGCCTATTCTACTACAAACAACATGAAATGTCGATCATAAATCTAGGTTAATTATGCCGCAAATAAGAGCATGCAAGTTTATAATTTTGGTCAAAACGGTGCGGAGTGGAAAAGGTTAAGGAAACTCACATGGTAATACGAGACGGTAAAGTCCCGTTTTCTTCTTGCAAGTAAAAGTAATTTTCAAACACACGCAATCAAGAACTCTGTTACCACTAAACCCGGCAAGATTATAAAGAATAAGAATTTACTGTGTCATTAATGTAAATGAAACATAAAATATTACAGGGAAATATTTGCTTAGATAAAGAATTATATATTAAAATCAGATACCTGAATAGCTTCTTCAGTTGACAAATTACACATTGAATCTTTCAGATGCTCCTGTATCCATTTTGGTAATTTCGACCTTTTGTCTGCTCTTGCAAATCTCTGAAATAAAATAGGGGCTGAAATGAAACAGCTAGTATCTTCTAATACTAGTAGGAAGACTTGAAATATATTTTCTGTAATGAAGTTCACAACGTTGTCCATTTCATACTTTAGCATCCAATAAATAAAGTAAATATTTTAAATTAAAAAAAATTGTATTATCCCTCGCTCTTACTATTAGCAACTTAAAAGCAAGCACGTAGAAATAATACGGTATTTTTTTAGATTGGATTTATTAACTACTGAATTCTTCGCTAACGATATATAATTTGCCTTGTTACTATATCTAGTGAACGACAATTCGTACCCACAGGTAGGTTAGCTTGCATGAAGTTTCTTTCTGTTTAGTTAGGTCGGGAGATTACGTTGAGAATCTTAAGAAATCTTGTGTAATGTTCATAAATCTTAATCAATTTAAGAACATTAAGTGGGCCTAAACTTAAGGACTGTTAAGAAATACTTATATTATCAGGTGATATACATTCTGTCAAAAAAGTACCGGGAATTGTACATTTACAAAGCCCACTTAAAGGAAGTGTTGAAATTCTTCTTGTCGCTACGTTAGCACAACTGCCCTCTATGCTCACGCGGAGTTTGAGCGCCATCTGTCATTTAGTTTGTTTACAGTGCTCCATTTGTCAGTTCATCTCAAGTGTGTGTGTGCGATGTTTACAATGGATAAAAATACTGAACAAAGAATCTGGCTTAATTTTTGCATTGCAAATAGAATTTCGTGTGCCGAAGCGTTGAAAATGTTACATAAGGCTTACGGTGAATCGACTTTATCAAAAACACGTGCGTATGAGTGGTACAGTGCATTCAAAAGCGGTCGAGATGTGGTGGAAGATTTGCCACGCTCAGGTCGACCATTAACGTCTTCAACTGAACTTAACATCGCTAAAGTACAGGAAATAGTGACTGAAAATCGTCGTTTAAGTCTGAGAGAGATAGCCGCTGAAATTTCTGTCTCACGAATCAATTCGTATCATTTTAAACGATTGTTTGGGCATGAAACGCGTTGCCGCTCGACTAGTGCCGAAAGACCTGAATTTTCTGCAAAAACTCAATCGTGTAAGGGTCGCTGAAGACATGCTAGAACGAGTCAATTCCGACCCCACATACATAAAACGCATTGTAACTGGTGATTAGACATGGGTTTACGAGTTTGATATGCAAACCAGTCAACAAGCTTCGGAATGGCGCCTTCCAACTGAGCCGAAAGCGAAAAAAGGACGTCAAAGTCGATCAAAAGTGAAGGTGATGTTGACAGTTTTTTTCGATTATCGCGGTGTTGTGCACTCGGAATTCTTGCCAGAAGGTGAGACAGTAAATAAAGAATATTATCTGAGCGTTATGCGGCGTTTGAGAGAGCAAATTCGTCGAACAAGACCAGATTTGTGGAAAGAAAACTCATGGATTTAGCACCACGATAACGCACCATCTCCCAAGGCTATCAATGTGAACGAATTTCTGGCCAAAAACTCAACAAATCTTATCGAACCACCACCGTATTCCCCTGATCTGGCTCCGGCCGACTTTTTTCTCTTTCCAAAACTCGAATTACCACTTCGAGGCACCCGTTTTCAGTCGATAGAAGACATCAAAGAGAATTCGCGGCGAGTACTGAAGTCGATTCCGAAAAGTGCGTTTCAAAAATGTTTTGATGATTGGATTATTCGTTGGTATAAGCTTATTATTTCGGAAGGGGCCTATTCTGAAGGCGATACAATAAATTTGGATGAATAATGCATATTTTGTGTTTTATTGACCAATTCCCGGTACTTTCTTGACAGAATGTATCACTGAACCCTGAACCTGGCTCACTGGATCTAAGTTTTTACTATGCTAATACTAGAAGTATAAATAATAAATATTTACTTGATTTTAATTTTATTTATTTTTTCTGATAGAGTGGTGTATGATGTAGTATATATCATATCAGTAAGACATGGCTGAATGAAAAGGTGATGGATAGTGTAGTACTTAATTATAGTATTTACTGAAGGGACAAGACGGTTAATAAGCGGGCCAAAGTAACTCTTATTGTCACCTCACGTAGGTTTAAGTCGGCTTTGGTAAGCAGTCCTTCTAGTAATCTGGAAATTGTTTGAGTTGCTATCCCACTTACTGCCAGTAATAAACCTTTTTTTCGGTGTGTGCGTGTGTGTTTATGTATATACCTCCTCCACCCATCCATGAACTCCTTGATGAGTTACATCTTTCGGTTGCATTTATACAAGCTCGAATGGGGGTTAAGGACAAAATGTTATTTGGAGACTTTAATGTTAACCAAGTTGATGGGCAGTTCAACAAATTCTTCCAGTACCGAATTTAACCTTAGTAAATTTATTTCTTTGTTTCCTTGAAGAGACAGGTCTGTCACAAATTAATCCTTTTTCAACTAGAAAATACAAATTTCTTGATTTACTTCTAACGAATCCAAATTTTCAATACAACTATCGCCATCTGCAGTATTTTCAGATCACATGTTCTTTCTTATCCTGAAACCATTTCAACCCTCTAAGCGAACAATATACAAGGTGATTCAGGACCTCTAGTACAAACTTCGGGAGGTGAATCCCTATATCAAAGCAAGAAAAAAAGTTCATATGAACACGCGCCCTATCATGGGTAGTTTCGGCGTTAGAGGGGCCACAAAGACGTCCAAAACTGTATTTCAAGGCGATTTATTTCGAACACTAATAGCTGTAGAGCTAGCGGTCCACCGTTTCGTCAAAGAAATCAGACTTGCTCGTTCAGAAAATGCACATGTCAGAGGTGAGGAAAAAGTGCGTGAGGGATTCCCTGAGTGAAATGAGGGATGTCCCAAGAATTGCACAGCGAATGTGGGTCGAACAGAGCAAGTAGAGGATGACTTCCTAACAGAGAACACCACCACGTTGATTCCAAGGTTACATCACCTCGGGGAATCTTGGGCAATCCCTCGCGCATTTTTCATCACGTCTGACATGTGCATTTTCTGAATGAGCAAGTCCGATTTCTTTGACGAAACGACGAACTGCCACATGGTGTGTCTACTAATTTTATGGGTTGAAATTCCCTGAGTTTTCCAGGTTTTCCATGATAATTTTCTCCAATTTTTAGTATAGTGGAACATGTAAATAATGCTTAATGACATTTTTTTTAATCCCACCACCACGCAGTCCAAACATCTTGTACATTATTGGTATTTCACAAGTGAAAAAGCAAAGATATATATATATATATTAAATAGAGGATTTTGACACACTGAAATAATCCGGTCAGCAGTGGGAATCGAACCGACGACCTCCGCCTTGCCTGGTCAGTTCTCTTACCAACTGTGGACAGGTCCACCTCATAATTTTCCCTGAGTTTCACTCGTAAGTTATATATTTCCCTGAGTATTCCAGATTTATAAAATTCCTTGAGTATTCCAGGTTCTCCAGGGTGGTAGACACCCTGTGCAAGCTCCATAGCTATTAGTATTCGAAATAAATTACCTTGAAATACAGTTTTGGATGTCTTTGGGGCCCTCTAGCGCCGAAACTACGCATGATAGGGCACCTGTTCATATGAACTTTTATCTTGATGTGATATAAGGATTCACCACCAGAGGTCCTGAATCACCCTGTATAATTGGAGAAAAATCAATATAGACGAATGTGCTGGGTTTTAAAATCATATACCTTTCAATCTTTTGTACATTCCTTCAATAGTTGACCAGAAAATAGCACTTTTTTATGATCATATTGAAGCTTGTGTTAAAGGCCATTGTGCCTACCAGAAGTAGAACTATTAAAAAATAACTACCGTGATACGACGATGAAATTATTGACTGTCTTAAAGATAAACTTCATGCTCATCGTAAGTGGAAAAGAAACAGGTTGCAATGTGATTATTCAACATATTAATGTTGAAGAAAATGCAAAAACAGAAATTTCCCAGTGGCGACTCAATTATAACGATTAATATTTCATATCCTCGCAAATGTTTTTACTTGAATAAACATTAATATGAATTCAACTAAACATTACTTTGAACTTTTAAGTTCATTTAAAAGTTCCTACCCAAACAGATCGACTATCAGAAACATGAATATTTGTCAGAAAAGACACACACTTGTGACCTATTGAGACAAAGGGCTCGGTGCACCTGTCTTCACATTCCATGAAATTTCAATAGGTTAAGTTGGTTTGCAAGATATCATAACCAAACTCAGGCGTAGTATCCAAAATCTATCCCAAAATTAATGCTAATATTTCTTCTTAAAAGGACTGCTTAACAGCTGATTATTGATGGTCTAGATTCAATAAACATCCCTATTTCCAGATCAGAAGTAAACGTTTTATTCACTTAGCAACTGATAAATATTTTCAAACTTACTTTTCACCATATTAAAGCTTCAGTAATTATCAAAATATACCCGGCAATGAATGTGAATATTAGAGATTCTTCTCTATCATACTGCTTATCCAGCCTATTCCTATAAATACTTTAGATTCTTCTCTATAATATATAGAACACGTTATAAATTTTATCACAGTTAAAAGAACACAAATTAGGGTTTAGTATGAGTTAGGTTAACACATTCCATCTTCAACTGTAACAATTCCTAAAATCATAACCTCACAATCAGCATTTCATTGGAAATGAACACAAATCATCTAATACCCACGAGTGTTGATACACACATCTCAGTCTCAGGCTGGGAAAAGGTGATGATGATGATGTTGGAAGGTAGTCGCTCAGGGCCTAGTCAGTAGGTACCATCCCGGCATAAGTGATAGAAAAGTGGAATTAGGAAAAACACTACACTATTACATTGAAATCATGTTTATGTTTAAAAATGTCCTTGTTGTTAGATGAGAAGATGGAAAACATTTTCTCCGGGGGAAGTACGAAAAATTACAACAGTTTGTGAACATACATTTTATGTGGTTTGAAGTGGTGAAGTTTGAAACACTGTAAATTGTAATCATTTTTCCATTTCTTATGCTATTAAGTAAGGATTGTAGAATTTGCACATACCTTATCAGCAAAGATCATAATACCATAATCTGTTTTCCCTCGTAGAGCTCTCCCGACACATTGTGCTGCATGTCGCATTGCATCAAATGTTAGAAAATCATTTTCACGAATCTGTAAAATGTACAAATCTGTAAAAACAATACAACTTAACGATTATCAATACTGTATTTTCCCCTTAATCATCACACAAAAATCTTTAATTAGCACTTAAATTTAATAAACAATTTGTTAACATTTGCGTAATTACAAAATTTCATACAACACAATAAAAATGGACAAAATTCAAGATTTAAAAATCAAATAGTTATAAAAAAAATCTTTCTCAATTTTTCCTATGTCCTTCATTGAATTACAACCCACTGAGTACATTCTTTAATCATATGATTGATTCTTCTGGGCGTTGAAGGAAGAAAGCAGAGATACAGACTTGATAAAAAACATCGACAATGATTCTAAATCCTAAAATAAGTTGACAAAATTTTGAGAAACTACTATCAATTTGCATGCGTACCTGAAACTGATCTCTCAGATATTCAAGACGTGCACGCAAAATACGAGATTGCGTGTACACATACGGCACTCCAAACATCAAAACTGCACGGCCAAGGTGGTGGTCAAAATCAACTCCTTCGGACACTTTTCCTCGTGCTACGGACAGTAAAACTGCACCACGACCACTTTCACAAGCCTGTAACACAAATCGACAGAATATACATCAACACCAGTATTTGTTGAATATCACCAGGGGTGGACTGGTAACCAAAGGGTCACTGAGCGTTATGGTGCGCGGGCCCTTAAAAAAAACTTGCAAGGCCCTTTAGGATATTGATCAGATCTCAATACAAAGTATTAAGTAAATATCGTGCCTTAAAAGAATATGAATGCATTGAAGCAATGCGGACTTACCATTAAATGGCTTTTCTTGCGGTGAGTGAGGACCTAGCTAGACCTGTAGAGAATATAACTTCAACAGTACCTTTATGTTGATCGTAACAAGTCTTGTGTGTCAAAATTGTTAATTTTGGAAGACCAGCAAGACCCTAACGCTACGAGTAGTAGCAAAAGTGGATTGAGTGGTCTTCTTTACTGGGTAACATTACAATTCCAAGACAAAAAGGCCGCCAGGAGGTCCACCCGGAAATTCCCGGTTGGGCCAGTCCGCCCCTGAATATCACTCAACAATGACTTAAGAAAATGTTATTTTAATTTACATTGTTTATTTTTACCATGGTAAATTTATTGCGCTTGTAATGGGATACACCGCTTTCTTCTGCATATATTTATGATTACTTAATTATTTAGCAATGTTGGTCAATTCATATTCGTGTTTTTTCACAAGATCTAAAACTAGAAATTAATAATAGGCATAAAACCCAGTTTTTCAGGTTTTACTATAACTGGAACCAGCATTTAAATTTTATTTCAAAATCCGTTTCTTGGTTTTCACATCAAACTTAGGTGTCTTTATAACAATCAGCTTTTGTTTTTCTTAAACTTTAGTATTTATTGGAGATCTTGCTTTAAATGCATTTCTGTTAAAATGTATACTTTTCTGGTATACATTTTAGGGTTGAAATAAAAATTGAAAATCGTGTTTAGAAAGAACACACAATGGATATAAATAAAGGTTTCTGATATTTCTAGTAGAAATCTAATGTTTGATGACGATTGAATTTTTTGCACTACTTTATGGTCAAAAATATTTTAATGTAAGAAGCGCGAATGAAGAATGTTCCCCTTAATTAAGGTGACGACAGCTACATGCTAACAAAAAAAGAGAAATCTGATGATACTTAAGTTTGAGCTGTGTAATGATGTCGTACTACTTACCAGGAATTGAACTGAATTTATAACCTTTAAGCATTTCTGGCTCAATTAGATAAAATGTATAGCTTCGCTGTAGCTGCTCGCGTTGTTCAACGGTTTCAAACACAGATTCGACTTTACCCTTTACTTAATTTATTACATCAACTTTGGAACTTTACATTTCCAGCCTTTACAGCGAATTAAGGATACATGCTGACACGTTTAATCTTTGATTCTTCCATGGAAGAAGAAATGGAGAATGTAGCGATCACGGATCAACTTAGGTACCACCCGGCATTCACCTGATGGGGCGTTGAGAGGAAATCCTGGAAAACATCTGGCAGTATAGCCAGCGTGAGTGGAACTTGAATTCGCGCCGTTCCCCAGTTATGCAAAGTTAGTGACAGTAGCCTGTAGACCACGGATACTGGATCTTGATGGGAAAGTATTACAAAATAATTTTGGTTACTCTAACTGGGGTAGTTTTCGTGTTTTTCAATCGTTAACCTAGGTTTTGTTTATTATGCTAATGTTTCACGGTTCGCACATAATTTATTATGTCTTACGATGAATACTGCTATATTTGAAATATTGCTAAAGGTACAAAAACTAAGAATTCTGCTTGCCTCAGTTTGCTGCTGGGGAGAAAATATAGATACGGAATAAAATTGCTTAACAAGCTTAAGCAACCGCTTAAGATGAGTAGCAAAGCCCCTTATTTCTAGATTTATACAAATACATATGAAACTATTTTATAATATAGACCTCGTGGCAATCTAGTAGTTACGGAAACATGAAATAGAACAACTAATTAGGGAATGGATTTGACATTTGAACATGATGTTTTTCAGTCTAAAATATCTACAATTTTATTTCCTAATACCTACCCCGTTACGCGCATAAAACCGAGTAGCCATAGTTGTGTTGGTAGAGCGCTGGTGCCAGGTTCTTTATTCGCACCCGACGGCAGATAATCCTGATTGAAGTTTTTCCCCAGTCACACCTGGCTAATGCCAGGATGGAACCTCGAAACTATGCCCGGTTTAATTTGAATTCTATTTAAGGCAACTTTGGCTCAGGTCGGATGAATTGGTGGAACGAAGAAAGTGGGAGAACCCCAAGAAAACCCGCACACACGGTACTTGTCCACCACAAAGCCCACATTGTATGAGCCGGGATCGAACCGAGGGCCCCAAGCACCATAGGTGAACACTCTACCACTGAGACACCGCAAACCACTATGCCCTGGCCAATTTCCTTCTTACGTTCTTTCCTTTAACTTATCCTGGACTGAGACAAAGATGTCCAAAATGCCAAAAATAAAAATTCTAAATCAAAATTTATAGCCCTTAAAATAATAATGAATTGTGTTTATGTATGTTATATTTTAAAATTTTATTTTCAAACTAAGATGAAAACTACACTGAAAATCTCGATCGTTATACCAACGAAACAATACAAAACTACGGACGCATGATATCAATTTGATTATCTTGTCTCTTTTATAAATGGGCTAAATGATGAATACTTTACTCACACTTAAAGTGTGATAAGAAGTATAAGTGTCATGTTGTCAATGAACAGTAATGTAACGAAATTAGTGTTTCTATCAAGAAATGGTTTAAAAAAATCGAAATATTTTCCACACGACGAAGAATGCAAAAGTTTTGAAACTATTTATTCAGGTTAATTAAATTAATCAAGTGCATTAATAAAAACTTTATTTTATATGAAGCAGTCTAGTAACTTTTGACTTCGTTACGATTCGACCCTATACATCTAGTTAAAATTCACAAACATCCATGCCCCTGGTGGGATTCGAACCCGCGACTTTCAAGTCGCTGGCCTAACGCCTTAGACCGCACGGCTATCCGGTCAGCAAAGCGCATTAATAACGCACAAATGTCTCCCAGTACAACATAAAATAAAATCCATTTATATTACTATTTATTTATCAATATTTAGATACAGTCCACTTTTGGTGACACACTGAATAAGTTTACCACTACAATTTTACACAGAATATAACAACAATAACAAGGGGAAACATTCTGGAAGAAATCAGCCTTTACCTTATTTAATATACAATACCAGGATTTGTATGATTCACATCATACAGAGGGCAGCCAGATAAAACCTGTCAGGATGGCCGGAAACGGGAATTGAACCCGAATCCTCCCAATGCCAAGGCGAGCACTCTACCGACTACCCTACCTCCACCCGGCTTTAATTCTGTTCAATTAAATTATGTAAATAAGACCTTCATGTAATAATGTACTGAAAAATACCTTCATGTAATTAAGAAGAGCCAGACTTGTTTCAGCTGCATCCTGAGTCTCTATGAAAAGCAACTTATGCTTTTGAAGGTTGTCGACAACCCCCTGATCGTACCAGCTGGCAACCACACTCTCCAGGTACAGATAAGACGTGAAGAAACATACAACTCCATCTGGGACGGCAGACGCTACCTCCACTAGAAGCTGCCCATAGTTACGAATCACAGCGACGTCTTCACGGGTTTCGAACCTAGACGATATTGCTACTTGGTCGTTTCCCTTTGATACAATCTATTACCAGAAAAAAAGAAATACATTTAAATCTACAAAATCAGCATAATAACCAATTACTTAAGTCTTTAGTAACACAGATAGTATAGTACTTCATCTCAACAACGTTCCAGTTGTATGGGCACTTAAAACGTAAATCATTATTATTACGAGAATTATATATATAAAAATAATTCACAGTCATACTCAATCCACTAGTGGATGAGGTCTCTCCCCGGAGGGAGGAGTAGGTCTACTGCCCCCACGCTGACCAGACGGTATATATATATATATTAA
>JAGDQP010006941.1:27370-42883 GCA_022664845.1 Lepisma saccharinum | reverse complement strand
AAAATGAATGGTGCAAAAAGAAACGTTACCTGTGACTGCTGTAATGAATTTATTGTGCAAATACCGATATGACATGAAAACTAAACTCTCCAAGTTTTGTACGGAAACTCACAGATATCCACAAGTGTTCGATGTGGGTTCCGTTTGTGACGCGGCAGATGTCCAGACGATAATCAACTTCTTGACCAAATACGCAAGAGCATAGCATTAGCAATGGATACAAATGCGTCACGTATCAGCAGCTGTAACTGGTCCTGGTGCTTGTTAACCAAATCTTGTCCGAAAATGTCTGAACAATGGTTACCGTTTAATTTCTAGCGTATTCGAGCATACAGTACGCCTTCTTTGTCGCTGATACCGCCATTTTGCACACCAGTGCCGCTCGTGGGCAACTACGAAAATGGCACATGCTTCAGTGTTGCCAAATAAAACTTGGAGAATTTATCTTTCATGTCACAATGGTATTTCCACAATAAATTCATTACAGCCGTCACGCGTAACGTTTCTTTTTGAATCGCTCGGTATATGTAAATATAGTGTGTTCCTGAAATATTGGGACAAACTTCGGGAGATAATTATTCACATCACAACAAGAAAAAAAAAAGTTCATTTGAAGAAATTCCATTGTTTCAGAGCTACAGGCACATCGAGTTACGGCTGTCTTTACAAATAACATCATATCTCGACAAGTAATGGAGTAAGAGGGGTCAGCCTAGCAAATCATAATCGGAGCAGTGCCCAAGACATGACTGGCGAATGCAGCTTAAGAGCGGTTTTCTATGCTTGCCCTATTAAACCATTCAATTCTTTGATAATAAAATTCTTACGTTGCGACACACCCTCAATCATAAACAGGTACTACTTCGATTGTAATTTCCTAAGCCGACACCGCTTACGTCATTATGTGTGGAGATGGACGTCATTGGTGACGATGCCACAGGAACTTTAAGCGCCTGTAGCTCCGAAACTATGCATAATTGTGCGATTTGTGCTGATACCCTTCGCTCACCCCTAAGTAGGAGATTGCAGCTCCCATTAAAAACTCCAGTAGGCGTGAAGTATATATTCACGTTGTTGTCATTTCGAAAAATGTTTTCCCAACAATCAAGCTGGAGAGAGAACAAAGTAAATGAAATGTCCACTGAATATGGCGGATGGCAGACGAAGACTCTTACAGTCAAACGCGTGCAGGTTCTGTTACATTCTTAAGGCAACATGCAGAGGAGCATTACTGCTGAGACAACGTATGGGGTACCCATTTTACAAGTATACCAAGGGGACGCACGTGAGTATATATGGTAGTACGATAGATGTTATCAGCTGCTAGCTCACATACTTTGCAGCTGGTTTGTCTTTTAAAAATAGTTCCAGTACCACATTACCGTCATTGAAGGGCCAGGTCCTTCTGCATGTACCTGACAGGTCACGATTTTCATTAGTGGATTTTCTGTACCGCTCATAGCACGTACTCTGCTCAATGAAACTCTTACCGCTATTTTCCTAACGTCTCATTCACTTTCATCTCATGCAAATATTCATAGAGCAATATTGTCTTTACACCTTCTACGGGAAGTTTAATCTCGTCGCGAACATGGGTTAATCACACGCACCACACCACAGGAGACTTATCTAATATGCCACCGAGTTTCAACATTATCCGTCAAAAAGTAGTGGCGCTACACAGGTTCATTTTAATAGGAAATAATAATCAAATACATACAAAGGAATACACTTGATATTTACAGGTAGTTTCTTACCATAATTATTTCATCCCCTCAGACTTCAATTATTTTCATGTTCAACATCGACCAATTGTTAAGGTAGAAGTAAAACAACGATCTGCAACAAAAGATGGCAACAATCGCTTGATTGTTGTTGTGAATATCAAAACCTATAACAACGAAGCTCTTTCAACAATGAAAAAAAAAAAAAAAAATCGGCAATGATCAAACTCTTGAATTGGTTATGAACTTCCTTCCCTGAAAGTTAGAACTCTCTAGGCTTGAATTTGTAGCAGCAGCATTGAAATTTCGTGCAACGATAAAAAATACATTAGACATATATGGAGAGAGTGCTGCCATCTTTTGTTGGAGATCGTTGCTTTACGTTAACCATATTTTCCTTTAACCACATGTCTCGCGCATATATCCTTCATGGACACCTATCTAATATCCGTTGGTCTTCAATCGATACAGCATAGAGAAGTCCACTTTCGCTGTGTGACCACCTACAGTCTCCATCATTGTAGGACTACATCCATTGGTGGGTTTCGAACTGTTGATCACCAGTGAACATTGACAAAGGAAGTAAGAAAGTTTATTTTAATTTATTCTTGATTCTTAACCAGCATTGCCACAAGTGAGAAATCTATCTTAATGATCTTGGTGACTAGCAAACTTTACAAACGGAACAGAAGACCAATTATATAATTTTCCTTTTTCTCTGAAGTTGTCGATACCATAGTTAACAAATTTATAAGAACGGCCTAGCCGTTTTGTGTGCTTTCTATAGCCCAGCTCCCATAAGAGAGTGACGTCAAAATCATGGTTTCTGCTTCTCAAATTAACGATCGCTTCTACCGCTGTAATGCAAAATTACAAATATAAAACGCTAAAAATTCTTGTAACGATTATACATTACCAGGATTAAGCTATATACGAAGTGTTCAAATCAATGGAATATTAATCAGCATTCCCAGTTCGACTACTTGATTTCCTGTTGCATGTTCTTATGCCAAAATTTTTGGCCCTGTGTTTACCCTCCGGTGGTCACCCCGATTACTAATGCAATCCAGTTTACTTTTTGTCACGGGAACAGAGCTTACGAGTCTTCGGCGAGAACCGTTTAGCAACTTTCTTAAAACTCTTTGAGTCATCATGAAGCCTGGCCCAAGAAACATCTAATGAGGTGCCCAAGAGCGGTTTCATTACAACAGTAGTCTGTGCCAGCAGTGGCAGAAGTATTATTGTAGTATTTAACATAATCAGAATTATAACTCATAACACGTTTCTCCGGTACCTATTTTGTTGTACGTGTACTGAAACTTATCACTAATGAAAATGTTACAAGAAAAGATGTGAATAAGCTTTCTTGATTGCAGTAAACTCAGTAACTTGGCTTCCGAAATTCGTGCTGGAAAATACTGTAAAACTTTCCAAAGGAATATACGTAATGCCTTATTACTTTTCATTAAGCGACTCTAAATATCCTCTCTTCCCTAAATATATAAACCCAATGACTGTATTCAGCAGATATTTTGTCAGTCGCCTATACAAAACCGTATTACACTTGTAATCATCGTGACTATTCACGTTGAATTATAAAATGCAACCACAAAGGGTTAATTATTAAATGAAGATCCTGTTATAAACGTTTTTAATTCATTGTTGATTGTGTGAGCTGAACAGGCATTTACAAGTGAAAGGATGACGTTTCTCAGCGAGCACTCTTCTGAAAATAAAAAAGACGAGGAAACTAGCGACCAGGGTCTTGCTGTCAGCATCACTCTAGATACCATTCTGGTATTCACCTGAAGATACTGAGAGAAACCACGTTCAGGAAGACTGACAGCAGGCCTTTCAAGTGCTGCCACATTAGCCACCAGACCACGGAAGCTAGATCGTCTTAGGTGTTTTTCTTTGCTGCAGATTATATGCACGAAGAAATTAACTCAAATACTGGCTTTCACATACTAGGGTTCACCAGTTAATATTCAGATTATGACTGTACTATGTTCTTGCTACTGGCTTCCTTAGACCTATGACGATAAAATTCAAGACACGTGGAAAGGATTGATTCATTTTCTTACCGTTTTGTATACATCTAACACACGGTTACGATTAATACGTATTCTAATTAACGCAATTAATTTCACAGCACGATAGGTCTGCGTCATGTCAGGGGGAAGTTGAGGGTAAGGGTTGGGTATAAAGGAGGAAATTTCCAGACGCTAAATACAGTGAAATGTTACGGAAGTGTGGTATTTGGCATGGCATTGAGAAGACTACGAAATGTTAAACTGGGATCATTGACTAAAACCTCTTTTCTCCGTACTAATTATATTTTGACAGTAGTAATGACTAATGAGTGATCGACGCAAAGGCTTTGCTAAGATCACAAAATATACTAAAGAATAGATATATTTTACAGTCTATGCAAGTACTCAACCTAAAAATTCTTATAAACAGTTAAAGTGGATTTATCTTTAAGGAAATCATGTTGGCATAGAAAAAAAATATTATTAGACTTCAAGAACGAGATCAATCTTTTACTTATTGAAGATTCAAAGACTTTGGAAAATTTAGAAGAAAAAAAAAAGCGGGGAGGGAGGCCTATAGTTTATAAGTTTCTTTTTTTGTCTTTTTATACTTCGTATAAGAGAATTAGCTGTGTACCAAAGGTAAGACCGTGATAACAAACTTGGCTTTGGCCCTTTTAATAATAAAATCAAATATAAATTGTTCTCATATTCTTTTTATAAAGCAAAACTACATACGATTTTGCATCTCATTCAGTTCTTTACATAGATATTGAATTCGAATCGTTTTTGCATAATATTACAGCGTCATCTAAAGAACGAAAGTATCTGCTGTATTTTAGGTTAATCAACACATGGGAATCCAACTGGGAAATATTGAGAACCATCATCTATGTGAAACTGCATTGTGTTCGCAAATACAGCGTGTTAAGAAAAAGAACTTTAACTAAGCGATAATTTTATGAATAAGATCTGTGAAATTTTGTTGCGGCCTGGCTACTTTTCAAAACACAAATACCATATGGAAAGAACAGCGATTAACCAAGATATTAAACGTAGAATAGGCATAAGTAAAAATTACTTTCTTCTGTCCTTATGTCCTTTCCTAAGTCGCAAGAGAAACTTAACTGTGTACCGAACTGATTACGAAGGAAAATCCACTTACCATAGGTAACAAACATGGTCGAGCAAGGGTCATCGTAAATGAGGACATTATCACAGGATGAAAATCCAATATTTTAGGATACATATCCATTGGCGAAAGTGTTCCTGAGGTAATAACTACAGTCTGAAACCTGTCGAATACTGGCTTTATCGCAATGGAAGAATCCAAACAACTACAAAAGAAATATTCGAAGTTTTCAATTACGACATGAACACACACACAAAATGTAACAAATATGCCAAAAGGCCATAAATAAATTCAATTAAACAACGAAATATAACACGTTTCCACTGAAAGCACTAAATTTGCTTGTCTAAAACAATTAACCAAATGTCGCTATTTGAAAAAAGAATGGTATTTGTACGTTAAGTAAAGCGGACGATATATGATTTATCACCGAGCGGCCGTAGCTCAGTGGTTGATGGCTGACTTAGCATTCAATCCCAGCACCCGATCATCCTGAGGTTTTTCCAGAGTTTTCCCTTAGGCAAATGCTGGAATTGTACCTTCAACTGGCCGACACCTTCCAACGTCTTTTCCCCTCCTCAATCTCGGTCGGCCTAAGCCTTAGATGCCTAAAGGCCGAGAATAGGTTAAAATTCAAATATGATTTATTATTAAATAAATAATATATGTTAGTACATTTTACATATCTTCCTACTTTTTCTTGCACGTATACCCGTAAACAGTATAACTGACTCAAAACACACACTACATATTCAATTACCCTTTGTGACACGCCTGAGGACGCTAACAGTTAGTGAAAAGCTTGGCATTTCCAAAGGCAGTTATTTAGATAAGTTGAATTGTAATAAGAAATGAGTTTATATAATCTCATTGCACCATTGCTTTACATAAATCTCTTCTAGTAACAGCATCGTCTGGTAGTGTGTGTGTGAGTGGAGAGAGAGAGAGAGAGAGAGAGAGAGAGAGAGAGAGAGAGAAAGAGAAAGAGAGAGAGAGAGAGAGAGAGAGAGCGAGAGCGCTGTACAGACTGGATAGCATGTATACAAAAGGTTATTGGGTTGCATTTAGTCTCGCTTTTTGAGCATACAAGGAGTGGTGCATTCTATAGAAAAGAAGTCCGCATATAAGCGTTATTTAGATCTGGTATTGTGTCTGAATTCATGAACACAGACCAGAAAAAAAAGCTTCCTACGTAGATTATTTAAAGTTCTTATGGTAGCAATCCTCGGATTCTCCCTTTTATGAACTGAAGCCATGTTTCTCTGTTCCATTCCCAGTGGATGATCATTGGAAAGCATTGTAAGTTATAGTTTATCCTAATGGTATTGTAGCTGTTAGGTTAATCCATAGTTACATAAAACAAAGCAAAAACGATACTTTTCTTTTAGCGCTTCCACGTACCTGAAATGTAAAATTGGATTCGAAACAGTCGGTGTTTTTTCATCGTATGGTTCAACAATAATTGTGAATCCTTTTGTGTACGTTGAAACTAATGTAGCCAAATGAGTGACTAGGACCAGCGGCGAAAAGTCTGTTATGTCAGCTATTTCCAATGTACGAAGTAACGAAGTCAGCCGTTCAGCACAAAACCTACAAAACAGTAAAAAAAAAAAAAAAAAAAAAGGTCTTAGGAAACAAAAAATGTATATTTGACCAACACTAGTAATAAGCAGATGGTAGTGCATCTACTTGTCCTTTTTACGGAAACGTTTCTTATAGTTTTATTACCAGTTATCAGTGCAGCAAATATTATTCTTTGTAAACAGCTTTTGAGTAAGCTTTCGATGGGGTCTAATTAATAGAAGGCTGGAGAATATTTCGATCTCGAGAGTATCATCTTACTATTGTTTCTCCATGAGAATGAGTTACATCTACATATCAATCGAATAAACTTCCACTATATTTATCAATTCGCTCTCAATTCGTTTCATGACTCCCCAATTTACGCGTCTATAGGTCCGAAACTGCCCATGATTGGGCATTTTTTCAAATGAACATTTTTCTTACACCGGTATAAGAAATTTATCCTTCAATTTACGATCATCACTTTTTAAACACACTGTATAATTATAATTATGTGTCTAAGTAAAGCACTATTTACTTTTTCTTTAATTTTACGCTTAACTTCAATGTTCATATACGTATACCAGTATGATTCTGATCCCATCCTCGATATGCAACAATTATATATATATTTGTTTTTTTTCTGCTTTGATGTCATTATTTTTCATGTTGTCCTTTTGGCTGTCCTAGGTTCAAAACTGTTGGTTTTCTCAATCTCATTAAGAATGGAGAGATTACATGTTAAATTAAGGCTCAGAACTATCTTCTTCCGCCATGGACACAATCAAAATTTAATAAAATGAAAGGCTGAAGCTTTCTCATACAGTAAAATAAATACAGCGTCTGGATTACAATGTTTGCTGATTATTCTTCCATGAACTTTTTTCATGTTTGGTTGGTTGGTTTAATTATATTGCACAATATGTGTGTAAGAGCTACCTCTGAATGATTTGTGGAATACTACAGAAAAAAAATAAATCAGGATGATAGTTTCTACAAGCGAGGAAACATGAAAGCAAACCTCCCTTGTTAATATAAGTTAAAAAAACCTTTTAAAGGGCGTACACAATACTGCCTAAAGTACATCACAAAAGAAAAAAGGAAATCGCATTCACTAGCCTCTAAATATTACTGCAATGGGAAGCAAGTTTTTCGTCATGTCCACATATGTAGGCAAAAATACTGTAACCATTATCCACTATTGAAAGAATAAAAAATAATATTACGCAGGAGTAACGTTATTTTATGATTATTATTGTCGTATACTAATAAATTTTACATTAATTGTGCCTTTTGGCTACCAGTGTAGTTGCTCGCCATTATCAGCTCTGATAATCAGGGATTTAGCGTAAATATAAAGTTACAAGTTAATAAAATAATAATAATAATAATAAAAAAAAACTTACCTTAACGGTTTTCGTTCAATGCAAACTTTCTGAGAAATATCCTTTAAAAACCCAGCTGGACTTTCCTGAACAACATGCTGGACCCGAAGACGTGTTTTCAAATATTCTACAAATCGTTTCAGAAATCCAACAAAATGTTCTGCTAATCGAATATTTCCAGGTACAACCTCTGTGAAGGAAAAAAAATAAAATAATAGTATCACTACATAAAGTTCTTAATCAATTATACGAACTTTAATACTTCCTAACACGTAGCACACATTTCATGACATGATAATGCTTGTGGTCCGTGGACCTGTTTCCACCATACGCGCAACCTTACACAGAATTATACCAAACCAATAATACGCATTATTTAAATGCATACCAAAAAATATTTCCATCCATTAACAGGAAAATAGCAGTGTTTATTAAAACGAATTACTTTACATAATCTGTTTCACGTCTGCAATTTCAAGAAACTTAATGGGAAAAGCTTGGTTTCGTCTTTCGTCCACTAACTGCGGACACGTCAAGGTTCATGTTTCTTTGTTAACACACAGACAAGCAAAGTGGGCCTTACGTAGTAACTATTGAGATATTATTTACTGTTATTCAGATGACATAAAAAACCGAAATCCATCTTTTATAGCTTACCTTTAAGTACTTCGTCCGGAAGAATCGGGTTTGATAAAATTACGTCTGTCTCCCTTTGCACACTTGCATCTTGTAGTCCTTGCACTAATCTCTGATATTCTTCCTTCAGCTTCTGTGCATCGTCCTCTTTCATTCTGAAACAATCAATTCCACCTAAATTGAATTTATACGAGGAACATTAAAAACTAAAGAACGTTTGGCTATAAATGAAAATAATAATAATTAAAAATACACTGTAACAAATAAAATAGTTCATAATTGTTTTGCAGAACATGCTCAAATACGACGAACCTAAGATATTGTACGTATTCATGACAAATATCAGTGATAAGCTTGACAGCCCGTATAGCCTAAGCCTGTTACAAATGTGGGATAAAGTCCCTCTGTGAGCACTCTTCCAGGCAAACAACTACGAAAGCTTTTGTTCTAGGCACCATTTAGGCGAAACTGAGAGAAAATCCTAGAAAAACCTGTCAGAATGTTGTCAGATCAGTTTGTCTTCCCAGTACTCATCAAAGTTCGCGACCCAAGTTACTGAACTATGGAGATTGGTTTTAAGCTGCAAGTAGTGTCTAAAATTGAGGATTATTTAACGAAAACACGAAGTCGCAAAGAACAGTGCTGTGTTTCTCTCTATCCTAACAAACAATTGTTTGGAAAGTGGGATTATGATAAAAGGGCGCACAGATTATATTCAAGCAATTTGTTTCACATGTATCCCGTAGCAAAGTAATGAAGTGTACACGTGCAAATTACACTTTTTTGTTTCAAAAATATCTGTTTATCACAAAATAAAACAAATGAAATTTACATAGCGCAAGTCCAAAGACCTAAAAATCCACACTATTTCGTCAAGATGACTTTAACTTCGTCAAGTGGCTAGAAATTGGTAAAACCCACTAACAGAGAAACAAATATGAACAGGACTAAGGACAGGAGCATCCTGAACTGAATTTCTACGAATACGCTTAGCGCTGTTTGTAACAGAGGTGATGTGATCAAGAAATGTTTATTTTTTAAAAAAATTAAATATTGCTCCCAACTGTTAATAAGAAGTGATTCTTTTAATGGCAGTACCACCAATATGATAAGTAAAAAGAATTTTCATACTGGTGACGCAGCGAGGAAAACACAATGAAAATTACACCTACCGTGCTATACAGGAATCCTCACTAAAAACAAAAATTGTGCCTGTCCTGATTGTTCTTGCCTTGGGACCAACGAAGGCAGTGTTGTTCTGCCGAAGGCCCGTCCAGTATTTTTTAATTTGTGTTTTTAGTAATAATAATGTTGTTCTTTTTAAAATTAAATATGGATAGAGGTGTAACAAAAATACATTAATATTCATAAAAATACAGCATTAACAAAAGTACGTTATAACTGCAATGTTTCCTGAACAAATATGTCGCAAATAAGCAGTTTCTGATTATCTATGTTAATACTTTGCTAAACTTATTGCACACCAAGATAAATTAATGCAAAGCCATACTTACTCTTTTATTGTGCTTTCGAGCACCTGGATATTATTATTACATTTTTCAATGATTCTTCTATGTATCTTTACACTCATTGAGTCTATACACACATTATCTGCAAGCAGAAAAAGAATGAAAATCGAATTACTCGGCAAAAGTTTGTGAAAATAATCATATGAACCTGACCCCTAAAATGATGACAAACACTGGCTAGAAATATCTTTAAGAACACATTAAAACGATGATTCACGTATAAAAGTAAAATCTGTAAATATGCTCAAATATCTCCCACTGAAAGTATTAATCATGCTTTCCAAGGTAAGCCTCCATTTTCACGGTTCATGAGAAAATTGTAAATGTAGGAATTATGAGTTGGGAACATAGGTTTCATAACGTCATTGG
Organism: Lepisma saccharinum; assembly: GCA_022664845.1. NCBI lineage: Eukaryota > Metazoa > Arthropoda > Insecta > Zygentoma > Lepismatidae > Lepisma > Lepisma saccharinum. The sequence continues at coordinate 32,512 of JAGDQP010006941.1, read as the reverse complement.
TTTTACGTGTGACTGAAATGATGCACATAAAACATACGCTGATGTTTGTATGTTAATAGCTTGCTCGAGTGAGCATTGTCAACATTTTTTTTTTATTTACTCACCACCAATTCCTGAAAGTGTCAGACACACACACGGTAGTCATGCGAGCATAACACCAGCATTATATTTTGTGTGTATAATTTCAGTCACACGGAAGACAATTCAAGCTAAGTTCCCAGACAACTTCTAATTCTTAATCTTAAAAATGAGGAGGCGCTGGGGGATTCATTCATTTACACTTGGAAACCTTGGTACACATTTCCTGCACTTCACCATAGGTAAGTGTACTATAACCAAATATACACAAGAAACTAAGTACACATGTAGGCCTAGTTGTTTTGTGTGTGTGTGTATATTATCCGCTACTATTATCAGCGCTATTTTAAAAGACATTTTATATAAGATCAAGAAGAGAAAAGAAGAAACACTTTGTCCCGTGATTGAAGAGATATTGTCGAGAAAAGTTATTAAAAGCACTGGTGCTATTTTACACTCAATGCCGTGCACTACGGTGGTATCACTGATCCGCACATCGTTATACCTACAGCCATCTAGATGGTGACACCGATACACGATTGAAATTGGCTACATTTTATCAGCCTACGTGTCCTCCTGAATAACTTGACACACAGTATTCGTGTGCCATTCTACGGATTCTACCCAATTCTACACTCGTACCAGTGTCGGTCTCTGGAGACTATGAGTATAGCGACGTGCAGCTATCAGTGTCATTTGACTGCCTGTCACCGTAGTGCGCAGCATTGAGTGTAAACTAGCGCCACACATTCACAGCCACAACCAAGTGGCCAACCACAAACAATGCTATGTATAACTTTTCCCGCCAATTTCTCTTCAACCACTGGCCAATGGCACCTAATCTTTGACACACAAACTCAGTTTTTTTACGCTGATTTTAAATAAAATCAGATCTGCTTGTTCACTTGACATAGTGTTACTTGTAAGACAATTTTATTCATTGTAAACTCAGCACACGTGGTCTAGTGGATAGCATCGCAGATTTCGAATGAATTAAAATCTCACTGGCCATCAGTGTTTCCTTCAGTGAATCCTGAAACGGTATCACTAAGATTCTGGCCGTTACTTTACCCATTCTCTTCACGGAAAAGTACTCGCCCAGCAACATCACTCTCAGATTAGTGCGGTAACGGTCTGTTCGCCAATTTAATGTAAGTTAACTAAATAAATACCTACACGGTAAACTCTACCACATTTTGTGTACCTTGGAATTCATGTACATCAATCTGAATAAAACGAATTTCTACACGTAAAATGCACGTACATTTCCAGACAATTCATTCCAAACGAGTTGCAACGACCTTTTGTTAACCTTATTCAAGTGCCTTATTACTTACACCGTGTATGTGCCTGCTTTCAAATTTCCCGTGGTGTACAAATATTTACAACGCTATACTAACACTGAATGATATTTCCGATGCAACTACTTCAGTATTTCTTCCAAGTTGGTCAGTATAAAGTAAACAGGGTGAAAAGAGAGCGGGGAGATGATTTTATACAGAAACACAGCGAACTAAAAACACAGTGTCATCGGAAAGTGGGCTGTAATGACAGCTTCAGAAGTTACTCACTGATCTGAGGGATGACATCCCCTCGGCAAGCACTCTTCCAGGCAAAGGGATGGGATAGGCAGCGCCTTAAAATTTACCAATTTCTACGTATCATAACGACATTCAACAGGGGAAACAGGAAGTATTTGGAAAGCCTTAATCAGGATAGTCGTTAGAAGAATTTGCACCTACTTGCCATGTCAATGTACTCCGAAGTCCGTAATTGTAATCACAGGTCTGGGTTGTCAAACGTACTAATCTGATTACTACGTGACAAGAACTAAAAATACGAACTACAGAAATTATTTGCATTTGTGTACAACAGCTATACACAAGGTTTGACAAAAAGTATTACCAGTATACATCAATCTGGTACACACGCCTTGGTACGAAATGTATCAGATTGATACACATTATATTTAATGTGTTGGACAAATTGTTACGAAAATAATAACGAAAGCATGCATTATAATTCTTCTAAAAAGCAAAAGAAATTCACTTGCCTATATTGTGAGCCTCATCAAATATCACAACGGACGACTTGGATAGTTCTTTGGAAACAACATCCGCAATTTTCGGGTCCAATAGGTAATGATAACTGTATACAACTATATTTGCATGTAGTAACTAGAAAGAAAGAAATGTATTTCAACATTTTCGTCTAATTAAAACAATTAATTTAAGAGAAAATGGGGAAGCGATTATAGAAAGGCAGTCACTTTAAACAAGAGAAGAGAAATATTCATAGACAGGTCCCATACATTGAACCAGAACGATTTCCCTGACTTCTCCAGGTAACTTTTTACATGTTTTCAGAAAAATATATAAAAGATATTATCCTCCCTGTCCTTTTTCTCCTACTTCTTATCATCTATGTATTCCCGCTTTGGGCTTCCGTTATTCCGACCAACACACCTGGAGGGATCATAGTACATACTAGTGATCAGGGAAGAAACTCCGTCACATTTCACAGCTACAGGCCGCTCAAAGCGTGGGAAAATAAACTTTAGAACAGTAGAGATGATGCAGCATAGTATCATTAAAGACTTCCAACCTGCTCTATCTAAAAAAAAATGCATATTGTAAAACTGCGCAATTGGTGTGCGCAAGAGAGTTCCCAAACGTAGTTGAGAATTTCCAAAAAATTTCTGAAGTAAAGGTGGACTGAAATAAGCATGAATGAGACGACTTTTCGCGTAATTTTCTTAGTGCTATAAAACATTTTTAGAATGGAAATTTGAAGCAACTAGCTCCAAGCGAATCTCTTCCATGGCACATCTTATTACATGAGAAATGCCTACATAATGAAAGTTGAAAAATACTATATTCAGAGAGGCACAAAGCACAAATTTAATATCTATTGATTTTTCCAGGATTTTTACTTGTAAGCCGAATTCTTTGACTTTCCAGGTTGGTGGAGATTCCATTAGATAAGGATTACGTGAATCACACTTACCCTATTTCTAGCAGTACTAAATACATTAAGAAAGGAGGGTATCTTTTACTAAACGATCTGGTAACATTAAAAAAAAAAAATCTACCGGTACCCACGGACTCGATTGTTCATTTTGCCAACACTGTTCAAATAAAATAATATTTAAAGCTACAATTTGTAAACTTTCGTACTTACCGTGTACCTTGCAAGAAAGTACGGACACCAATTCATTTGTCTTCCGTAATCTTTTAAATCATCCAAATTATATATCCCTGGCTGCATAGGAACTTCCCGTCCTTGTGCATCGAATGTTTCATAAAAATTGCAGATGGGAACATTGCTATTATGCTGATGCCTTTCTCTAACGTAAGATGCTGTTAAACTATGACACCGGCCGTCAACTATCTTTCCTTCTCTCTCCTTGCTCACCTGGAACACATTGCATTATTTTTAACAATCTATCATTACCTTACAACATAATATTGAATGTCAAAGTACGTTATAATTGTCAGTGTATTTCAAGAACTAAAATATGTTTAAATAAAAGTAACTTCTGAAGTGGTTTAGTACCAAAGAATTTGGAACTCTTATTAGTTCATACCAAGCTAAAGAAACAAGATAGGTGCCACGCGCATATTATCGTCTGGAGTCTCGCTCGTATGACGTCAGCCGCAGTCAAGAGAGCAAGAGGATAACACATACGAACACAAGCTGTACCCATGCGTTTAACACACAGAAGGGACATTGGCAAAATGATTTGCCATTAGATTTTGTTGTGTCTGGTGTGTCATTAGTTCCAAACTGATATTTAATAAACCCGGTGGACATGTTATCGCACTAAGGCGTCTGTACAAAGTGCAGGGACTTGGGGGAGGATAACACAAAACTTCTGAAATAATCAAATCCCTTTTTCGATGGTGCACGTACTATAACAGCTTTAGTAATATTATCATTTTCCCAGGTCTTACATGCGACATTAAGAAGCATTTCATGATGGCTTTTTGAAAACATTTTGTTAAGTTTTTCAACAACCTTTAAATTTTGAAATTCTTTTTCGAGATATGATATTTTGTTTTCTAAAGCTAGAATTTTACCTCTGCATCTGAAAAGTTACGTTTTTAATAAACAATTCTCCGACAGAAATCCTTCAAACTGACCGTCACTTACAATAATTGGATCATTGCTTGTAGCAGCAGAATCGGTTACATTTATAACCACACTTTGAGGTTTTAAGATATCTGACACAAGTTTCTTCCGATTTCTCTCTTCACATCTTGTGCTACGTGCTTTGTTTCGATCGTACCGTAAACAATAACAAATGAGGTTCTGCAGAATCTTTTAATTTTAATTTTTTTCTGGGTTAACCAGTGCCGGATCTAGAAATTTTCCTATGGGGGAAACATTAAATTTTGCCGTCCTTTCCATTTTTTTTTTTTTTTTTTAAGGCAAACAACACGACCGGCCACAACATTGTCTCGCATCACGTAGTGTACTTTTGTTATTATCTCTGGATCATATCGTGGCATAGCTATTACTAACTCCAGTAAGGCAATGGACCTGGATATCTGACTTCATAGTTTTGAATTTTGAAGATGAAGGAAGAAGATTGTATGGAATAACATAAAAATGTCTTAGTGCGCCAGTATTGAAATTTTTAAGACGTTTAAGTCAATTACAATTTAAACGGCAATTTTACTTCCTCATTTTAGGAAGTTTTATTTTTAACTTTTAGCTGTTTGTCGCCCGTGGCGCTTGCTCCCTTAGATCCGCCACTGGGGTTAACCGAGCAATTCAGCTTTCAAATCGCGAATGTAATCTGATTCATCAAAATGTTCAAAGCAAACATATGAATTGTCCGGATTGAAAGTGTCGTCCTCCTACACAAATACACCCAACTGCTACGAAGTTTTTTTTTTTTTTTTTCTGAAACCTATGGTATGTTATTATTTTATTATGTACCTTACCTCTGTTTTTACAAGCAGCAAGAAGCAGTGATTCCGCCAGACCCACTCTTGTGGGTGTGTACACCTCCAAAGTCTCAACAACACCCTCCAACTTTAATTTTTTTCTGGGAAAATC